>CM061041.1:121083626-121323499 GCA_030762985.1 Adelphocoris suturalis
TTAAGATGTAGAAGCGTTTATTGTAAACCTGTAAACGAGGTCATTTTGTCTTTGAAAATTCTCTAAAAGATGTAGAAGCGTTTATTGTAAACCTGTAAACGACTTCGTATTCGTTTCGTATCAGTTTTACTGTGGATGTCAGAGCACCCAGAGTAAGCTTGAGAACTTTTTTCTCTCGATGTCGGGAGCTCCTCCGGTGTTACAAGTCCCTCCGGTATTTCGTCTTCATCCAATGAACCGTACACCTCCGATCCAGCATCTATCACTCAATCAATACAACTGAATTCATAACTTGTCAATCTGGTACTGTATCGATATAATGTTTCCTTTATATCTGAATGATCAGTCTCTATTAGAACTGTACTTATCAATTCTGTGATCCTGTTCCCCTTCGTTAGTTCAGTGTGTCTTGTTGTAGATGAAATTGGGTGGTTACTCGCATTTCGCACTTGACACCAGATTATAATCAGTCAAATTATAATCTATTAGACTGATTTAGATGGCGGAATGGTTGGATTCCTAATGTTACGGTTTCAGATGTGAAGGTGATCATTGTAGTAAAGTAGGTAGCTGTATTGGGGGTGTGCTGTTTATCGGATTGTGGGATTATAAGGGGAAAGAAAGCTTGATCCATTCAACTGGGAAAATCGGTAGAGAGCAAATATGAAAGCGATAGAAGTAAATATTGAAATGTGGAAGTTGTTTGGTGGAAATGATCAAGTCCGAATTAGACGTGGGTGGTGACGCCACAGAGTAACTTTGCCTATATTCCTCCCTTGCACACAAACAGCTATTTTCGACGGAACGGTCAGAAGGAAGTCTATTTAGTAGTTTGCCTTCTCCATTCATAGTTGATATCGAATTGAATACAATATGAAATCCCTGACCTCAATAAGCCATTGAAAATCTCAATGTTTCAAAAATACGTCCTTAGAATCAGAAAATTTAAAACAGTTTAAGTAAAAATAACCTTCGTTAACATTTTTGGCACCACAGTCCTTGAAAATACTCCAAAACGTACTTGCACGCTTTTGGGTTGTTTGTGAACATTACTGGAAACTTACTCGTAGTTGCAGGTTGCACTGGTAGCGCTTAGTTGATGTTCGCTCTCTTACTCCTGCTTGAATCTTCACAAAGTAGATTTAGTAGATATTCGTGGTGCCTCAATATTCGTATAGTTCAGTTCACAAGCGAAAATAATCTATTGCTTCAGTACTTTAATATATTATGTAATGGAAAACTCGTTACGTGACCATCATAGTTCCGTGTAATGTTCAGGTACGCTTAAATAACGTTTTGTTAATTGAGATTATTTCGTAAAAAAATGGATGAATTTGGATGTGATAATGTTCACGTGTTAGCTCCACATTTGAAAAGTTCTCTAAAACTTAATTCGAAATGACGCGCCCGTTGAATAACTTTATCAACATTGAGTAAGGTCACAACCAAATTCAATATTAACCTACAGACTAGAGTTCGCCTAGAAATGTCATTACCCTCCTCTCGCAACTATTACTTTTGAAGGGTAATCTATGTTATTTTGTATCATTACGCAACTCGAGTAGCGACTGGGTTACGACACGCCGGATCACTACACGTCCCAGAGAGGTCTAAGTATCAGAAAGTGCATTACCCTCCAAGCCCACAATCGTCCTTTACGCAACCTTCAGGTTTTCTTCAAAGCTCACTCGGTCTCCAACGCAATCCGCCGATTACGCTCTCGCCAATTGATCTATGGGCTTTCTACGTGGTTCTTATACCTACCCTTTCATTTTCAAAAGGAGCGAATTCAATCTGTGTTTTTTCGTTCTTTTTTCCCTCCCATAACTGATACCGGCAACATCACTCAAAATAGGGGGTTGCCAGGTTTTTATGACGGAGGTCATCCATCATTTTCCTGGATGGAATTATGATGTGATCATTATCACGACCCCCCGACTCCTCACTTTTTCGTGGTAGGTGCTCTTCAGCCACCCACGAAGGCTTCACCTCTTATATTGATTCTTTTGAACTTTTGCCATTTCTCATACGCCTGGTTATTATTTACCTTCACCTACGTGTGGAATCATAGACTCAGATTTATGGAGACCTTAGTTTGAGCAAAATCTTTAAGATATACTAGACCAAACTACAACAAGCAAATTTAATCGTGGCTAATGGAAAATGGGGCGATGGGATGCGAAACTATGTTAAACAGCATCTATGTACAATAATTTAAGAGAATAATAAAGTTATTTTGAAAATTTACTACTTTTAAGAAGAAAGGAACATTTTAGACAAATATCGTTGTATTATTTAAGCTTTTATACATCCTTTGCCCCTTAGTGGTGTTCATCCTCGGAGTTAACAGAGTAATCCTGTCAGCAGCCCTCGTAACATTTAAATGTCTGTGAGTTTTTCCGCGAAGGTGCTCTTTGTATGTGAAATTCAAAGTAATTTTCTCTGTAATTTATTTAAATTAAGAGCTACAAATTTCACTTGCACTTCGTATTGTAAGTACTTCGAAGTAAACACGATGTAAGTGCTAAGAAGAGCTTCCTGTTACACTTCGAAAATGTAAAATATTTCGCTGCGTTTTCTGATGGAGCTCAAGGCATACTTTTGCCGCCGATCTCATTGGCTGTCGGTAACGCTCAGTTTCTCAACATCCACAGCTTTATCCGTTCTCTTTGCCGTCCCTCGTTTTTTATTTTATTTTTTATTCACCTTTCCTCTTCCACGCTTCCTTTCACAGCCGGTGAATATCTTCATAAGGTAACCTTAAAAGGTCGTCGGTCCGGCCTCCCTCCGCCTTCCCCTGCGCAAGGTGCTCATTGTTCTGTACAGTTAGGTCCACTTCCCCACCACGACGTAGTGCCTTTCACAGCCACTCGCGGCGCTGGCGTCCGATTGTATATCAACCGGAAAAAGGATGATGCCGCGATAAATTCGCGGGTTTCGATAAGGATCCCCGATATTGCGCGATGACCGAGTTTTGTCGTCGCATCCTTGAGTTTTCCCCTTTTTTTCGAGGCTCATCCGGTTTGGAGACCCCTCGGTCGTCTGATTGTGTAAAAATTATCCTCAAATTTACGACGTTTTTCTGTATTGATCAGCGCGTGAATCGAGTTTATCCTCTTTATAACGGGAAAATAGCCGCAGAACAAAAGAACAGTTCAACGTTGTTTACTTACAACTTTTGCGCACGTCACGTTTCTGACTGACATTCACCCAGTTTATTCGTCGAATTCATGGAATGCCTGCGTAACTGCTATTTTGATACGAGTTTTGCATAAACGTCAAATCGCCATGACGACGGATGTTAGCAAAGACTCCTCTGCACGGTTTCTTATTCATATTTACATTCTTTCTTAAATCCTTCAATGATATTCATTTTTCATTCTGTTATTCACGGAATAGTCTACAACATGACCCTCTGTTATGCCGGTACTTTTTTTTTTTACCGAGTAGTTGATTAGGTAGACAGTAAACTTGAGGATATATGGTTCTGGGCGTGGTAGTATATAAATGAATAAAAAATAATAATAAATAAATAGATAAATGTATATGCGCATAAAATTTATTATTAGTATAAGTTCAAATTTATTTTATTATTTATAAAACGTATTAAATTCTGGTTTATCTTAATCCACAGAAATAAAGCATATTAAAATAATTATGCACCAGAAAAAAAACTGAATGATGAGGGGCAGAAGATTTTTTGATTTAGAATAATGGGATTGTCAGCCCCAATATTTGAAGTTGCAGGAAAACTTAGTAAATTGAAGAAAAAAAAGTTTAAAAGTTCCTGTTACGAAGCAAGCATAAAACTTTTTTGTATTAACTCAGACCACATACCATAATATAGTTTCATGTAATCTGGCCGTTTAGTGGATGCTTTTCGAGAATCTGACAAAGCTGTCACAGATTAAAAGAAGTATTGCCTAAAAAGCTTCATTTCTGTTTCGATTCAGCCGAATCTGACAGTTTTCTGGAAGGTTCAGGTTAATTTGAAAGACTCATTTTAAAATTGTACCAAAAATAGCATGATAAAAGGCATACATGAAGCTGGTTAGTTACGGCTCAGCTTACATCCTAGATGGATAGTTTGACGGAATCTGACGATTTTTTAGTTACTCCTCATGAATTTGACAAGTGTGATAATTTCAAAATTCGTTCAAAATTCTATAATTAGAGGCATAGCAAAAATGGCTTCAGTTTGGTTAGACAGTTCCCCTGAAGCATAATTCAGCCGAATCTGATAGTTTTGTGGAAGGTTTCGGTTAATATGACAAACCATATTTATAGTATGTAGTGCCGAGAATCATGTGATGACTTGCAATCAATGAACTTATTGGTTTTTACTCAGATCACATCCTAAATGGTGGAATCCGAAATTTTTTTATGGTTTTCTCACAAATCTGAAAATTTCAAAATATGTATCAAAATTCGTGATAAGAGATACGGACTTAACAGGTTTCCTATCTGGCTAGGAAAGATGTAAATTTAGAACCGTATTACCGTATTATGGGAAGATTCCTGATAAAATCGGCAAAATTGTATCATCAAGCGGTTACGAAGTAGGTTTTAAAACTAAAAATAGTCTAAAATAATTACTAGGATCCGTTAAGGACAAAAATCAATGTTCAGGATAAAAGTGGGGTTTATAAACTAAAATGTTCTTGTGGCTACGAATACTGCGGTCAAATCGGTAGGAAATTCAGGGAAAGAATAGACGAGCATCAGGAGGATTTCAGGGAAAATAAGGGTAGGTCTACATTTGCAAAACATCTTCAGGAATCCAATCATAATTACAATTTTGATTTGACAGATAGACAGTTTGTAGGATTTCTTCATTTTTGTCCAAAGGGAGGTATGTTGAATGTACTTGAAAAATTCGAAATTATCAAAAGTGACAGATCTGGTAAATGTTTAAATGAGGATATACCTCAATATATTTCACCACTGATAGGTCCATTTCGGACTTAACAGGCTCAATTTCACTCAGACAGCTCCCCTGAAGCAAAATTAGGTCGCATCTGACAGTTTTCGTGAATGTTTCGGTTAGTCTGACTGACCAGATTTAAATTAGCGCCGCAAATTGCGTGATGACAAGTAAAAACTGGTTGTTTGGCTCAGATCACATCCTTGACGAGATGAAATGCGAGCTTCTGTCGCCGTCAATGCATATATCCTTTGTTTAATTTTATCAATACGGTTAGGTTTTTAATATTTAGAGGCAAGCCACACTAAACAATGATGGCGCAGCTCGGCACCAATGATTTGTTCCACTTAACAGAATTTCAACTTGTACCAAACAACTAATTGGTAGTGCAGTCAGGTAAAACGTACTGAGTTGATTAGATACTGATTGGTCAAATTGATGGTTCGCGTGGTTTGAATTCAGACGTTTCATTTGTCGAGTCGTTCTCTGTTCCTCTCATTACCGTTCTTCTGTTATTTTGATCTAATCACCTGAAAAACGATCGCGGGACGCATTTTGTTTTTGCAAACTGCAGCAGTCTGCTCCCTAATGACTCCTAATGGACCGTGCCAACCTGCACTTTGCGCTGCCTTTTCCGAACTACCGCCGCTAATTCTGCCGTAATTTCCGTGAATTCTAAACTGTATAACCTCTTCATGGCTAGCGAATACGCGTATTAAGCGTAAATTAAGCTCTCATTTGGATTCGGGTACCTACTTTGGGTAACCATTGAAACCATGACACGTAAGCTTTACAAATTACTGCTTCAGCCTTGAAGTGGCTGAAAACCCGGTTTTGAAGGGGATACTTTACGGAGTGATTAACGCGGAATTTCACTTCAACTGCAGTAATGAATGCAGTTATAAGATACAATAGATATCCCAAAAATTATGTCCACGTTAATTCAATCTGGTATTCATCATTTTCTTGATTTTGTATGTAGTTTGAATAATGATTATTTTCGTTTTATTTCCTCAAAATCAGGTAGTTATACCAATGTATTCCATGTGAATACATAGATGTGTATTGTGCTTATATAGATTATATATCGAAACCAAATGTTACATGATTCGTAATTAGAAATTCCCTTGAGTTACAATTGATGAATATTGAGTCACAATATAAATCAGTTTTGGTCTCATCCTCAAGAAGTTCCCTCTTGAGAGGAAAATTATTTGCAGATGTTGTGATTCATGTTGTAAGTCGCCATCGTTAGGTGCTTCAGAGTCACGTTGAATCAGCACCACTGTCTTCATTTACCTTGGATTCATGAGTCATATCTCGGCTGGGAATTCTTCATCATTTGTGGAGTAAAAACTCATTATCTGGGTTCCTATTGCAGTGGTGTCAAACCAAAGACGTTTATAGGGTAAGTTCCTGAGAAATTATGATTTAGAAATCAGGTTGAGTCTCCTAGTTGACAAATTATTTCATCACTGAATTTTTATGGGGGTATGTGAATTAGTTGACTTACAATTTCTTCTCAAGCCAGGTACCAATTTCTCACTTACGAAGCGTGTCCGATCAACCAAATTCTAAGAGTTTATGGGGGTACTACGTAAACACCCTTCCAAGAAATTCATTGTGATCAACCCAAAGGTATTATTTAAGTATAGAACGCACTCCAGCTCAAAATCCATCAAACATCTGTATCTTTTCAAACATTATATGCCTTGCACTTATGATGTTAGACGTATACATTATACAGTGCTCTAATATACGTTCTGGCTAATGTTCTCTTCCTTAAGTGATGATATCTAATAACAGGGGCCTGCTGTATTCCGGTATACAGTAAAACACGAGATGCTAACCAATTTTAAGACACTGTGTAAAGTTTCGCTGAGGCCTTCCGAAATTTACAAAAATTTCATTGATACAAAATGCAATTCATATATCCACCAAAAACAAGATTACAAATGTATATTTACTAGCAGCTTAGGTTAGATCTTTTGTCCGAAAACTGCCTCTTTGTTTGCCGTTTAAAGAGCCTGCTGAATTATTGGGGATCCCGACCTTGTCTGCCTCTGGCCATTGTCTGCAGCGGCCCGCTAAAAATAGCTGTTTTTGAGTGTGAATAGCTCACCGTCGCTCCCGTGCTCAACAACCTCGAGTTAAATATTATTATCTTAGTGATGACTAGTGATTGTGCACAACCTGTTTTGTTGTTATATGTTCTATAAGCAATTACTTATATTATGGTTATGTTTTTCCCATGTTTTATTATTGCTGTATACGAATGGTCCCCAACCTACCAATTAATGTTAATGTGTGTGGGCTGATTAACGAATTGACTATTTGTTTAGTGGTTCTCGAAAAAATATAGAATAATGTAATATAGTTATAAAATACTGTACTAAACTGTAGGAAACTATGCATGTGGCGTTCAAGATAAATGAAGATAATCCCACAAAACTAAAATTTACGGGTGAGATCAAAATACGACACGAATGGTGTTACAAGGCGATAAGATGAACAATGTTGGTTACTTGTTTAGGTTGGTTATGTATGTATTAGAAAATTAAAGGATCGAAGGAGCATAACTACAAACATTTGTGCCGTTCGTAAGTACTTAATCAGGTATTATTAGCCGCGATCTATTTTATTCGTGTGCATCTGTGTATCATTCTCGTATAGCATTATCTTATATGTCTCTTGTCGTCCATCGTATCGTATGCTCCTTAGGTGATGTCTAGCGAATCTTAGATCGGCAAAGCGAGATTGCATGAACGAACGAGAAGAGCAATAAAAATAATATGTCTATTTTGTAGTGTACCTAAGTGCAGAGGTTGTACAAACATCTGCAGATTTCATAATAACTCTGGAATTATGCACATTTTTTCTTTTGTTTCGGTCCGAATATCAATTTTTCAAGAGTGGTAGCGGTGCTTCCTCGTCGAGGATCAAACATCGTAAATTTCTTTCTGGAACCTCCTACTGGCTTTTGGATTCTCTACCATATAGTGATTCGTGCAGGCAAGATCTCTGCATGTAAAATAGTTACGCAAATATCATTACCTCATATCAGTGAACAATGAGGGATATTATTGAATGTGTATAGAGATTAATCTCTTCTAGAAAAAATCGGTAATATCGTTCAACAACATGAGATAGCATTCTTCGTCTGAATGTGATTTTACTGTACTGAGAACAGTATGTCTAAAATGCAGTAAAAACTATATATTTTAGCGTTGATAAACGACACATGTATCAATATGGTACTATACTCCAATTACCTATCCTACAGTTAACCCGCCCTTACCAGAACATATTTGGCCTCTCTCTGCATGTCACAACTCTAGATGAATGCAAAAGAAATAAAAAGGTTATAAAAGTAACACAGATACATTCGGAGCCGACTGAGAGGGGAACTAGAAATGAAGTTACATCATCAAAAGCGCTCGGTTATTTGTTATTTCCCCCTGAATATTTTCTACGTTCGAGCGAGCAGAAAGAATCGACATGGGGGAGGGTCGTCAAAACCTATTGAAATACAAGAAGAGAAATGCGATACCTTTTCTCGAATAGCGCGAAGAAATAATGGGATCAGAGGGGGTAGTAATAGTATTTGCTCCTTCCTATTCACTCTTGGGGGAGATGGTAGGAGGTTCTCCGGTAGATTTTTTGTTCGGAATTATTTTCGTTCATTATTTTGTGCGAGTATATCCTTTGAACTGTCATTTGAAGCTCACTAAGAATGAATAAAATCTATGTGAGTGTGGTTATGAGGAGAGCTAGTATCTATCTGATTTACGGTGAAGTGAAATGTCTAGTGTACGTCACGACCGTAACGACGTCATGAGTCGAGTTCCGTCATTGGAGCTTCCGTTAGGCCGGTACGATTAGGGTTTATTGCGATTTTGTGTCAATGAAGGAGGTACATTAAATAACATCAGTGATGTTTGTTCCTGTGTTATGCAACTTTATCTTCTATCCTACAAACTTGAAATTTAGCATATGCATAGAGTGGATTTAACGGAGAGTAACGTAGGCTAGATTGTCACTAATTAGTTCTAACCAGCTGAGGAAGCTCTGGTGAGGTTAATTTCATCCCTAATCGGCCTACGGTACTGAATTACATGTACAGTATGTAGAATTACAATTTGCGAAACCACCCTGATCAGCTGAATGAGCTGATCAATTCCTTCCCTCTTCTCTCTACGCCACTGTAATATGGAATTGAGCTTCTCTGTTAGGTCGAATATAACTATTTTGTGCAGAACTCTGAACAGCTGATCCTGTTCCTCTTTTCAAACGATAGTATATCCACAAGAATTTCATCAGTTGCTGCAATGCGCCGGATATCTGATAATTAAATACATTCAGGGTGTACACAAAACAGATCTGCCAAACTGGAGGAATCGATTCTACAACTAATTTGCAACAACTTTTGTCTCTTAACAATTTTTTTAACTCACTTAAAAAACGCTACAGACTATCACACAATGTTTTATTGTTTCTGTGTTAGATAGCTCTTCTATGTAGATCATTGGCCTATGTTTTATTATTAAACCAGTCTGTAATATATAATCAGAACAGGGCGCATCGTGGCACCGAGAAGAGTTAATATTTTTGCAGTTCCAAGACCCCGCAATCTGTGGTATTATCTCATTACTTTTTTGGCTTCTGCATTTCTTTCAATCGTTCTTTCCTCTTCCAGAGTGTTCGTTACCCATATACATATTTTGTTTCCGTTTAGTTTGTGCTAAATTGGATAATCCTTCTTTGACATTGAGACGTGAATAGATGATTCTATTTCTGTTGCACTGATCTGAATGTACATTTGTAGATGTGTATTAGAATCGTCTTGTATATTTTACAAATGTTATCTCATTGCGGTATTTCGTCCAGTACCCTACATGCGTTTAGTGCATATGCTGTACTCCTGGGTTACCAGTCGGGAGTCAGCTCTGGTGACATAAACGTATCTAATAACCCGATGCAGCCGAATTTCATGTGGCACGATGGCAGGATAAGGTCACTGGTATGCGAGGCGTAGTGTCCTTCAGGACCTGGTAGGCCCTTTCGTAGCCCACCTTCCAAGGAGGGGCCGCATAGTAGAAATCTACCAACTACTCTGATTTCTTTAAATCACTTGGTTTGTATCAAAACTATCGACAACATTCCTCAGTCCTTGACAATATCAAATCCAACTTACGTGGAAACCCATTGACAAGGCCGTTCGAAGACCTCCTGCAGAGCTATGATGGCGATTCTAACTCAGACTATCTAATCGTATTTATAAAAGTAAACTACTATCATTCAAGGTGAGTTGTTTTCGTTCTCTCGTTCCGCTCGAGTTAAGATTGTTACGCGGACTCACTAGATGAAACCTTATCGGAGTCTCTATCTCCTTACAGCGCATTTATCATCATCATTAATAGTTAGGGGCGGCGTGGCCAGCTATCACAACCTTTAGAACTACCGAGGTTGTTTCTTGATGATTCGCCGATACGATTAACGCTGAAATCTTGAAGCGTGTTCTTGTTTTACCTCCAAAATGAAGATATCAATTGAACTCATAAAATCTCTGGGAATCTGCTACAACACTTCTTATGCGAGGCTTCCCACTAAGTCCCCAACATGTACCTATGTTCTTCATTTACAAGAGTGCTATTAGTGCTAGCTGTTCAAAACTGTTGAATTTATCGAATTCTAGAAGTATAGACCATCTTCCTTCTTTTTAAAAATAGTTTCATAACCACTATACATTACGGTGAAATTCTTGAATTTAATTTTCTTCCCATCCACGAATGGTTTTGAACGACAATTCAGCATTCCCAGAACTTGTTGAAGTACGACGGGCTTGAAAGGTATATAATTATGTAATTGTATAACTCACATAAAGTGCGATTTGTCTCAACTGTATTTAGATTGTAGGGTTCATTTAATAAAAAGTTCTAAACACTAAACACCACGTTCCTGAACCTATACCAATTTTTTTAATGGCTGTAATATAAATTATATTGTAAATGACAAAATTGTTGTTCCTGGTAGACAGATACTGCAGCAGACTGTTTCGTTTCCCAGCAAGGACTGTATTCACAGTCAATTCTTTATGGAAATAGCTTCTTTCTTCCTCCTCTTCTACTGCTTCGTCGTATTAATCGTCCAAGAACTATAGCCCGAAAGTGCCGTGGCTAACTGCTTTTGAAATCTTTCGAATTCTTTGCCCAGGGATCCTTAGCATGTAGAAACAAGTGGGGTGAAGGAAGCTCTAAAGTCTTCTGCAGCGGTATCATATATGAGACGGCGTCGGCGTTGATCACTAGCTCGTCATGGCATCTCTTTAGCTGGCCTTCTTTTTCACAATTCAAGCCATGGGTCAAATCCATGTACTCCACAAAGCCGCTAGTTAGTAAGGCAATGCCAGGCTTTCCAGACCACAGCGGATGGCTTAAGCGTCATGAAACTGTAAGGCTGACTAATCACAAGCATCGGCAGATAGAGAAACTATATGCTGCTGTTTGGGTGATAGAGCAGAAACAAGTTCATTACTTCTTGTTTCCAATGTTTGACGGTGTTGACTACTTGCGATGTTCAGGGTCCCTGTTAGCAATTCTAGTCTTCCTATTAGCAATTGTTTCTTCATATTGATAATTTCTGGAACCTTGCCAATGAAGAAGAAAAAATGTGTACTTTACAGTACTCAAACTAATTCGTTATCATGCTTTTCTGGAATTTGTAAAAACTGCAAGTTTCACAACATTTTTACAGTAGTTAAAGACCAGTAAATTCAGCAACCCTAAAATTCCTATACCCGTATACCTAATTACTTAGGCCAATTTCAATGAAAACAGAAAATTACGATTTTAAAGGCCGTTTTGACTGTTTTTTGATTTTTTAAAAATTACGTACTCCAAAGATTTTTTATGAAATTCACATGAGTTAAAAATTGCATCGGTCATTCTCATTTCACTCATTATTGAGGGCTCTAGAAGCAGTAAAATATCGTTGAAAATGTTAACCTGTGTGGTTGGTGTAGTAATTTATTTTTAGTTTGTGTTCAGCCTCGTATTTCTGGGGGTTTCACAAAATCGTCTATCCTGTTACATATCTTTCCTTTGACCTTTCGGTTGGAAGGAAGGTGTTTACCTTCGTGCAGCGAATTCCTCCGTAAACGTTTATCGTTTTGTTCTATGTCTATATGTCCTATCCATCAAAATCGTGTTGGTATATATACATACCTCTGTATTCTAAACAAATATTCCTCCCCAAACAATCAGTTTAATTGATATTTTGCACTAAAAATTCTAATTTGAAAGTTAAACCAAACGAAAACATCACCAGACGTGAGATGAAGTTCAAAATTATGATAAAATATTTCAATTGATGAAAATTTTAATTAAAAAAAACAAATGAACAGGTTTTTTTTCTTTTAACGCTGAATTTGTCCACCTTAGATTTGAGGGCGAGTTTTTATCTACTTTACACACGCATGTAGTAGTTACTGACATCGTAAAGTCAAATTACTCGTCAAATTACTCAGAATAATTTTATTTCCAACTTCAAATTGGTATTGGTACATAATTTATGTAATAGCACAGTTCTAATGCATAGGTAATCATGCTTGTTATGTTCGTACGAGTATTATTAAGCTGCTTCTCTGTTAAATTTTTCTCCCTCTGTTGATAATTCTCTAGTTCTAGTTTCAACTGCTGAAAGTTACGAATGAGTCTCTAGATCGGAATTCCTGGTTACGTTACGTTTGAATAGAAGTCGCGGCCGGAGCGTCTACGGCTAAAATTATCGCGGAGGAAGTTGCTGCGGCCGTGAGCCTGAATGCCTCAATAAATTCCGCGGTAGTAAAAAGAATTCTCCGCACCAATTAAACTTTTACTGCCTCCTCCCCGCCTGTGAATTCACCTCGCAGTCACAACGTTTCGTGTTGAAGTAGGTTCTAATAAACCGAGAGAATTTATACCGTTCATCAAAACTCTCAACAAAATAAGTCAATATACAAATATTAAACACGTTGAGCCATCCACATATTCAAATTTCTCGATTTTCAGAATAGGGTTCGTATGACAGAGTGAAATTAAAATAAGTCAATATACAAATATTAAACACTTTGAGCCATCCACATATTCAAATTTCTCGATTTTCAGAATAGGGTTCGTATGACAGAGTGAAATTAAAATTATTGAATTATTTGTTGTGAAGTGGTAAGACACTTTGGCTATTTGGAACGTAGTGAATGTTATATTTCTCGATAAAGCTACAACATATGATTTTCGATGTTTCAACTGATGTATGAAAACCATATGCAACATTTATAAATTTGTAAATTGGTAGGGGTGGTTTGAGGGAATAAGTATTTAGATGGGCTATAACTCATCTTAGTTTATTGATATCCGAGTACTTTCGCCTTGACAGGCCTCCTCAGGGATCTAGAATATAAACAACAATATCCTGCTCTTAGTCTTGAGTCTTATTACTTAAGTCCGGATTGTGAAGAGTTAACTAGGGTTATATATTATATGGTTAGAACACAACTTCATTTATTCCCCCCACACATAATGTCTGTACTCACCACCTTGGCAAAACACTACGCAGAAAAAGGGTATGGTATACCCTTCCTCTCATTTTTCAAGCCCTGGTCATTAAAGTTTGCTCATTCCATCAGGTACACTTTTTTATGTCTAAAATTGCCACTATATAATGTATTATATAAATTATTCTTTACTACCTCTAACTGTAGCAAAGTTCCACCTCATGGAGCCAGGCAATAATTTTATCCCATCTAATCAACAAGCACTGGTGAGTAGAAACTAGCATTACTTGACCATATCCCTGACTTATTGCATCTCTACTGATGCCTCATAAATTTAAAATTGTAATATCATTCATTACAGACCAACCCTTTCCTGGCGCAACAATAATCCTAGTACCTTCCATATAATTAATAACCCTAGTAAACTCTATACAATTCGAACTTAAGTAGTAAGACTCAAGACTAAGAGCAGGATATTGTTGTTTATATTCTAGATCCCTGAGGAGGCCTTACGACCCCCATATTGCTACTTCACTTATCTGCTAAGCTTTCCTGTGGAGGAACATCCTTTATTTCCTTCATTTGTTGGGACACTATTCCATCCACTGAGCAAATGAAAATGAGCCAAGTATTCTTAATCAACCAATGGAATTTTTAACAAAGTGAACGGTACCATGGTGAACTGGAACCTCAGATCAAGGAATGTTAGTGGGAGCACCAATATCAACCACACGAACGTCATATATAATGCTCCCTCAGCAGATCCAGAAATCCTAGCGGCATACGATTCACCACTCAATGCTGAAGCAGAATAATCAGCAGCTCTATTTACGTGCTTGAATCTGACAGAACAATATGTATACGAGGATATTGAAACCAGTGAACCCAACCTAATAACATTCGAACACCAATTTCTCCTTTATACATAACAATCCCTGCCGTTTGGTTATGTATACCTATTAATAGCTTTGCATGATTATAGTTCAGGCTCTTTGTTTGGCCTCGAATAGGGACTCAAAACCCCTGCTGATTCCAGCTCACCCATCTGGAGAAAATTAATCTAAATTTTGATCTCAAATGTTTAACCTAGATTTGTGTTTTTCTTTTATTTTTGTCACTTTGTCTCATTCTCGTTCAAAGTGCTTAACTACAAATAAATTGAAGAAACCTTATCTGTCCCCTCGTCTCAAGGATCGTGTCTGAAAACGATTGTTTTTTTTTTTTTCCTGCTTTTTAAATGAATCGTGAAAATAATCTTTCAAATTAAGATGTGTTGTAATGATTGATAATGACATTCAAGAAGTGCACAATGATAACATAGGCTCAGTCACCTGCCCGACCTTCCACTGGAAAGATCTAACGGCGACAGTCATGTGACTCGAAAGTGCAACTTTGAGCGTAGAAGATTTCTCTATTCGGCGGCTTTGTAGGATACCTACAAAGAAGGTTTTTTGAAGGTACCTATGTTTATTGGTTTTCCAAATAATATTATTTACTCGTTATTTTTTAATTTCTCGCTGATTTTTGTCATCACTAGTTGATTCAATGGAGAAAGAAGCTCTTGCCTTGTCAGAATGACCCTCCGCAAGTGTATTTTGGTTTTATCAATTGTCCACTCAGTTGTCTTAGACCTGTTTTGCAAGATTTTGTGTACTGGACAGCCTTTATAATTGGCCGAGTGTTGACCTTTGCAATTCAAAATTAGAACTTTTTGCAAAATTAGACTTTGCTAGAATAACTCGTTTGTTTCTACTTTTTCAATTCCCCCCCCCCCCCCCCCTCGTCTTTTTACAAACGACTCCAATATGCGTAACTGTTGAGGTAGATAAAAATTATACCTTCAATTCCATTCGTCACACTCTTTGTGGTTCTAGAAGCGGAGAACGTCATCAAAAACGACAATTATTATTAGTGATACCTAAATTATTACAGTTTTATACGTACAATTATTTTTTTAAACCAAAGTCGCTCATGCAAGTTGGAAACATGTAGAGAAATTGGTTCGAAGCCTCGCACTAGATTATTGCTGTTTGAGTGGTTAATCAACTAATGGGATGTACCGCAATACCTATTTTTAAATGATCGAATTAATGGAACATCCTTCTGGTGGCAACATTTTCATCATTACGAGAATCATGATTTTTTCAATGAGACGAGATTTTAAGCAATCAACCATTCATATGCTATTTGTCTCATAACGAGAGTATGTAGCACTATTCAATTGATGTTTATATTATTATAAACAAGTTTACCGATTAGGCATACAACTATATCGTAACACTAACACCCATTATTTTGTCTTAAATATGCAAATGAATGTGTTGAGGTCGATGAATCAAAAGAAGGTGAGTTAGTTCACGGATATTCCGCAATACAGATTTATGTAATGAATCGCGATACTTATTCGAAAGTGCCAAAATACCATCATTACTCTTATTAATTGCAGTACATTCTCTAAATAACATCGATTATTTGATCATTGATGACACCCTTTTGATTTTGAAAATCTGTATAGCGAATGAGGGAATTGAAAAACTTTATGTTTTTTCAATACTGATGCTGTAATATCTGTTTTCGAGTGTGTAGTTCTATAGAACATCGAATACGACTGCTTTAGTACAATACAAGTAAGGCTACTTACTGTGAAGCAGGTATGATTAGTCACTTAATTACGAGTACTTATCAGACTGTCAGGCTATTCATTGAGAAATGATTACTCTTGACGTTGACCAGGACTAAACCATGTATTACGTTTGTATATTTATGTTTTACTGTACATGTATGTACTTGGAGTTTGTGTCTTGTAGAGATGAAAAGGAAGACTGGGACGAATTCTTGAATAACCATTCTTGTTAGGAATCAGGTGATATCTGTATGGTCTTATATGTGAGTCTATCCATCAACTTAAAGGCATGAGTAGGTAGCTAGATTGAAATCGTGAAGGTGAAGAAAGCTCTTCTTCCCAACAAATGCATACTTATAATATTCAGCTTGGAAATTGCTTAATTATATGCAAGTACATGAAGTACACAATCTCTGTAGGGTACATTCTGGCTCAATTCAACGAATTAGTCTTCTACTTTTTTCTATTTGCACTTCATTGGTATGCCATCATCTATACTCTCTACTTCGGTATCATCTTATTTACTAGTTGATTACTTTTATGCAATTCGTCGTTGAACCTTGAACCTGAACATAACACTGTTGACGCGAAGCCACGATTTCTCCGATAATTTTGTTCTAGACCTTCTTTGTTCTTCGATTTATTTGTTTTTCTCTAAAAGCAGCGTTCGTTCCCACTCGATCTTCGTCACTACATTCGTGGAAAACCCATGCAGTTGTAATGAGAGTTTGATAAGATTAGAATTATCCGAAGGGGAAAAAGATACCTTCCAAATTAGTCTGTTTGCTCTGATTTAGCCGCTCATATATCGAGTGTCGAATCATTCTTTGCGGCGTTCAATTATCTGCGATATTGGAGTCTAACATTGTTCTCTTCAACTTGCTCTCTTTGGGAGATGAAAATTGTTTGTATTTTGAGCTGTACCGTCGTAATATATGTACAAATTTCGTCACGCATTTTCGTGCTCAATTGTAGTTCTCTCAAAATAAATTCATTAGATGAGCCTTGGGAGCAGAGCCAAGCGTTAGAGTGGGGGGTGTAAGCCCAGAGTGATGGCATGGAGGGAGAAGTGTTATATAATAGCTGAGACATGCTCAAACAGGCAACAAACTGATCCTGCGGTTCAAACTCAACTAAAAACCAGCCTTCTACCATACCGAACCTTACTCATCAGCTGCAAGAGTATTACTTTTCTTTTCATCGGTTTTATAAATGTGATCATTCCAATTTTAGCCATTCAGTTCTTATTCATATTTGTACCTTCTTTATAAAAATATCTTTGGTGCCCTCGCGGTCTGGAGTGAGAGCTACTGGCGCCCAAGCAGTCCGGCTATTAGATAATTATTAACTAACGGCGATTAGGAGCTACGGTACGCAGAGATCCTGCCATATATGGTATAAAACGGGGGATTTATATGGTATTATAATTATATGGTATTTCATTTTTATGGTATAAATTTTGGGATTTATTGGTTCAGAGGTAAATACTCTTTCAAGTCAAATTTAATTCCGCGAATTTCACTTTTCATCCCCACTCAGTCACCAGGCATCATACCCTAACGTTGGTGTAAAAGACCAAGTTATATTGATATAATCATCAGATTAATCATGGATGTGAGTTTCGCACGAACTACTCGCTTCTCATCAGAAGAAATTATAAGCAGTGTAGGTACTTTGTTTTCAGTCACCATCACTTTTTTTAGGTACGACTATAGCGTTGCACGCCCAAGGTCACACGAACTATGTCTACGTTGAGCTATTGAGGGTAGGATAAAACAATCTCTGTCCATAAAAAGAGATGAGAATGTCTCTTATCTTCTTGGGAAGGCATTCAATATGCTCCTGCCATGTCATTCACTCATGTAATTCCAAATATTTTACATTTTGAGCAATTAACTTGAGATAAGATCATTTACAACCTGAAAGAAAAAAGGAAGAAAAATTTTCCGGAGTTATCGTATTGTATTGTATTACGTTGCTTTGAAATTTGAGCACTTTGAGTGAAAATAAAATTGTTAACTTTATGGCAAAAAAACTCGTCCTTAATAATATTTCGCAATTCAAACCAACTTCATTTTATTTTTGAAAGTTTGAAAGTTGACTAATAATTTATTGTGCTTAAAAAGTGTAAGGCATGTTTTCGCCTAGAATAACACATAACACACACATACACCCACACACGCACAACGGATTTCAATAAAGACAAGTTTTGGCAAAATTTTTCTTATTTTAAATTCTAAAATCCTTGTAGACATTGCAATAGCTTCGTTTACTTCAAAAATTCACTAAAATCACAATGTGTATTCAATTTTAAATCAACACCGTAAATAAATCGCACCAATTACAAAGCGCTTAATTTTGTGTTCAATGTTGATCCCAATTAAAAAGAGCATAGTGTGAATCAGCTACTGAAAACGAAAACTCGGCTGATCATGACACAACAGCAGAGCGCTCTGTCGAGTTGGGGCGAAATCAATGGATGCTCTCAAGTAGCTGCTTGGCCAATTTCACTCCGAACTCCTGGGAAAACACTGAATCCTGCACAAGCTGCGGGGGCTTGTGGAAATTCTTTGTTCTAGACCGCCATCAAGAACAAAGACTCCGTTTTCCACAGCCTTCCAAGTCTGCTATTAACTGAGGTACCTTCTATTTGTTAGGGCTTTCTCGGTAAATACCGATGGTATTCCTTAGAGTTTTCTTTCAACTCCGTAGATTCTGTGAGGTGAAAATTTCCATCGTCTGACAGTTAAAAAGCGAAAATAATTGACATCACGTGGCGTAAACGTGAGGTAAATCCTGTTTTTTCCCCCTTTTTTCTTTTTTTAAGCAGGTCATGTCTGTGAAGCCGAAAGATGCTTCGAGGTATGCAAATTTTTCAAGGCACAAAGCTTTTCCATTTTCACACCCCGTTCTCATGTTATATAGCAATATGAAAGCAAGCAAGATTCCTCTCTTATGTTCAATGCTTATTCAACGTTGAATGTAACCTCTACACATCAAACTGCATATTATTTACAAGTAAATAATCCAGTGTGCACATGCCCTCTTATTCCATTCAAGAAATACAAAAAAAATCTCTAAAATTATTGCAAATGTTCTGTCTGTTTTCGTGTTCAATTTTTGTTCATTAATAATTTTGTAATAATAATCCTTTGTTATCAACCAAAGAAAATAAAATAATTGTATAATAGTTAGTATGAAACACCTCCGATTTGACACATTTACTGGCCATTTTAGGTACTATATAAAATGCCTAGTCATTTTTTATGCCTAATTTCACACATCGACTATAACACATATAACAAGCTCCGTTTGATAATTATAGACAACAGGTGTTCTGCGTAGAAAAGCTATCCAATACAACTAATAATAAACCTTTGTGTAATAATTGGCAGCGTTCTTCTCTTGTTACTAACCGGGCTTTTGACGTTCTCCCCTATGCAAATGAAATTTTATTATTTGGGTTTCTATTATAATACAATAAAATGATAAAGTGCATTCCAACATCAAAACATTGATATTTCACTCATTCCAAATTTCGCTTTTTACATCCAACGTTCGTACATTCCGTCTTTATCTAATCTCTATTGACTATAAGCAAACTGTGTCAGGTAGGTTGAGCCGCTTTGTAAATAAATCCAACGTGCATTTTTTTTCTTTTTGCTATCACTATCCCCTGGCGTGAGAAGGTCTCGTTACACCTATCCAGCTAATCTTTTACCTTATTTGTACTGATTACTATTTCAAGATATTATATGTTTGCTGCGAACGGTCGTCTCCCAGTCCTTGTATTACGACGTCAAAATGACGTTTTTGGAATCGCATGTTCAAATTATAAAAAGTACACCTACCAGAATGATTAATGTTTTGTTAACGTATTTTAAACGAAAATACGTTCTGTGTTTTATATGCATTCAAAAAAATACATGTTACCGGAAATAATGTGGAACTGAAAGTATATTAATCTGATTTTAGATAGACACATCAGGATTTTCAAATTGAGGGTTTTAGTTGATGAAAAAATATGACAAATAACGTCATTAATTTATTTGGGCAGTTCAAATCCAAGACTTTACATAAAAATGCCGTTCTGTCCTTAAATTGGTTCTTTATACCATGCCTGTTTTAAAAATGCACATTGGTATTTTAAAAATATGACAGAGTTGTTGGGAGAATGTACTGATGGTACTGATTAATGCAGTTTGTTTACAATAACTCTGGCATAGAAATTTACGTTTGCTCAGGCTTCCTACATGCCTTGATGAAAGTCCGACACAGATTTACGTTTACCAATTTTACGTTTTTGTGTGTACAGTTGCTATCACTTTGAGTCCATCCTTCAATTACTCTTCGGGCCATTAGATTTTGAGGGATAGGTGTTTAAATTTATTTAGTTTTGCGCATGCGCATAACGTGCCGTCGTTGTAAACAAAGTTATAGAACAGTCCGGAGGCAAATTCTCACAATCACTGAAAATGTCCTCAAAATTGGATTATAGCTAAGAATAGTTTGGCCACGGAACCAAAAATTTTCAGGGACCTCTAAACATAAAAAGGTATTCAAAATGTTTATTTCGGAGGATAGCAAATTTTTTAACTTCTTGTTGAATATATATGTACTGCAGCAGTTTAAAAGTGCTTGTAGTTCAACAAATTCTTACATATTGGTACATCATCTTATGTAAAGAATGTTCATCATGTTGATCTTCGATAATGCAAACTTCCCTTAGCTGGGCTGTACCTTGTCTTAGTTACCTAGAAGCTCCAAAAGTGTCTGATTTATCATTTCGAGTCTTAGGTTGAATACGGATTGAAATAAACTATTAGCTCTGTCAACTGATTAGTGAGACGACTGATAATTTCAGCTGTGGGAAAATGAAATATTAATTTCTTTTAGTAAAGAAAATGATTAAAGTAGGTAAAAGAAATGAGTAAAGAAATAAAATTAGAAGAAAAAAAAGCTAATAAAATTCACTCTCACCTCTGTCACCCTGTAGTCGATCCGAAGCTCCATTTGTATTCTAAGTTCGTAAACCAGGAAAAAATGAAATTATATTCATACTCCACTCAGTTGAGCATTGTGATTCGATACCTTGTTATATTGATCCAGTATTCCAAAGTGGCTCCGTCTCTGATCCCAGTCGAATTTGATTCATTAGCTTGTCAATTTGATTGGCTGTAATTTGAAATTGTTTCCGTGCACTTCCAAAGAGGTCTTTACGAATTCCACCCTAGTAGCTTACATACATATAAACACGAATCTGTTTCATACATCGCTGATCTGTGTAACTCGATTCCGTTCCATTTCTTAGCAATCCCAGAGGTTTTCCAACTCCAGCCTGTCGGTAAGATAAAATTAGTACCTATTATTTCAAGTGATCATTTGGGTGATCGAGAGAGAGAGAGAGTTGTGACAAGAGATTCAGCTTCACACAGGTTCTATGTCAAATTTCACCAACGTAGGTTAGAATAGGAAAATAATAGCAATAGAACTCCTTCATATGATCTAAGTGATTCCCTGAGCCATAACTTTCCACCGGCCTCCAAGAGGATCAATTTCCAATTCCACCTGGTGACATGCTGTCCCCCACAGCTATACATACCTATTCAAATTTCAGGATCATAGATCGTAAAAGAAAACAAAAATTGCCTTAGAGGTCATTGTTCGTCTTCATACAGTTGATATATTTGGTTCGTATTATTACGGCATTATTCAAGTCATTGTTGTTAATAACTGTGTATAACCAGTAAAATAATCGATTTGGTATTGGAACATATCCAAGTGACTGAGAATGATTATTTATTATAGCTTAAATCCGTTGAAAAGAGGGCATGCCAAAATGAAAACAAATAAGTAGCCGTTTTCACTTCTCTTGACCTACAAAACCGGTTAGGATAGATGGAGGTTCTTCAGATTCGCCCAAGTTCGAAAAAGCAAATTCGAGCTAAAAAGATCGCGGCAATAAACATTCGCACAAGACATCAAGACTACCGCTTCTCGACCGGGTCAGATCCGCGTTTAAAAGCACCTACCCACCTACCCGTCTAAAACCAGGCACCCGAGTGTGGGAACGTTCCAGAAAATTAAGACAGGGAGAACGAGTTTTGAAAAGGAAGTGTCTGTAGGATCGGGCAGTCATGTAACGGAGCTGTTCTGTTCGACTATTCCCAGACTAACCCAGTTTTACATGTTGACGCGTATTTTATTATAATTTTCATCCGCATTTCTCGCCGGCGAGAAAAACCGCCGGGATTGGCGGGGTCACGGGTATCATTCTTGCTGAAGGCCGGTGAAGGTGACTTGTTGCTTCCTCCGCATTCTCATGAGGCGGTTATGGGTTTTAATTAACGCTCGGAGGGAAGGCCGGCCTTCTATTATCAATGGTGCTCTTCGAACGGTCATTCGATTTTTTTCTCGTTCATGGCCTCATGTTCAACTTGTATGTAGAAATACAGAGTTAAACCCTAGGTAACCCCCGTGTAAAAATTTGCACGCGCAAGTCTGCATCTGCATCTGCGTAGAGGAAACTTTGAATCTCAAAACAAATTTTTCGTGTCTTTGTGGTTCGATTTTGAAATTAGGATGATGATTGAAGATTGAACTTGAGATTTCATTATTGTTAGGTCAACAGTAGTCTACGCTTGAGCAAATTTAATATCCTTCCAACTTCGTATCCTAATAAACTTCCACAATCGTCATCTGATTTTCATTTCTTGGTTCAGTTGGGTCGAAAATAGAACCTGCTGATTAGTTTAAAAAATCAGCTTTTCTTGCATGCTAACTGATAAATATACTCTTATCTTTCTGATAACCTAACTCGAAAAGTTAACTTCCCAATCAGCCCTGGCTAAATTATATATTCTTGTGCAATCTGTAAAAGCAATGATCTCTGCTTCTATAAGTTTAATAACCTCATACAACACACTCAGAGCACTGAGCCAGGCGGACATTTTTTCAATTTTCTGTGTCCCCAATACATTTCCCTGCTTGAACTAAATGACCAGATGATGCTGACCGGATGAGTTTTTAATTTCCCTCAATTGTGGTCTTAGTCCCTGCTCTGAATCACCTGTTCTCTTCCCGTATCGATCATTCTGAATACTAAATTAAAATTCGTCGGCACCGAGCCTACTTCAGGATTCCACCTGGTACCACCGTCATTCTCTTCCTCGAACACCTCATATCTTAAAATGTACAAATAAGGAAAGGATTCGAAAATCACCAACTTGCCCTACATAAAGAGCTCTGGAAAGTGGGAGCGGCACTTTTTTTTTCGTCTCCCGAAGGTCGCCAGTCGCCGCCCGCCCACGCAATATTAAAAAGCCTTTTTCGATTTTTACAACCAACCTTGGGAACGGCAGCGACGTTTTATTTCCAGGGCTCCCGTCCCTGTCAGGTCTCGGATATTAAAAGTGGCACAACAGATCTACCTCCTTTTTTTTTTTTTTTTTTTTTTTTTCCATTTTTCCATTGATTCCGTCCTTGGGGAAGCGGAAGCTTTTACGAGTTACCAATACTAAAATACCGTCAATTTAAATATGAAATATATTTATTTCGAGTTGTGAAATTCACGTATTCTCATTGACAAAAATATCTGTCAACGCTTAGGCCTCCAGCATTAATGTAGGTTTATAATAAACCAAAATCTGTCCGTACGCCGCGCAGTGATACAGAATAGACATATGGGTGATTTTTTACAGTATAATTTATTTATCCAATTATAAATACCCCCTTGTTCCTACACTCTCCTTCTTTGGATTCGATCTAGGTGCATCGTTTGACATTATTTTGAGAGAAAGTCATTAAGTTTAAACATCCTGCCTTGTTCATGAGCGCTTTTTGAAGGTGTTGGTACCCAGTCGACGCAAAATTTGATAGCCAACAACTTTTATCACTGAAAAAATGTTATATGAAGAGTATTTATCCCAAATTATAAGACATGCCAAAATTTGCTAGTTGTACGTCATAGTAACCTCATTCTGGGGCATACTTCACATTTTCGCACGAATACTGGGTGATTATTTTTTATATATGTATATGAAGTTCGTTTTAGAATGTCTCAAAACGGATTTCAATTAAAATTTCAAAAAATCACAATTTCAATTAAAATTTTCGAAAATTTTGATTTTAAAATTTTTGAACCATTGCTATAGCTCCATTTTCTACGAAAATTCGCTAAAAGTGTGTTATTGACGATTTTTTGTTGAAAGCCCACGTGGAAAGTATGTTTTAAGTTTAGGAACAAGGGAAACAAGCACAAAATGATCTGTAAAATGGATAAGGTATAATATAAAAAGTTGTCTCCTGTTGTCACTGGACCAATTTGCGTCGCCAGCTTTCTTCTGAAACCACTGGACTAAAGATTTCAAAATTTGGCTTAAAAATCAGTGGATTTGTCTGAAATCTCGGCATCACTTTGAATCAACCCTGAGAAGAAAAAACTCAATACCTCTAAAACATTATTATTGTTATTATGGTGTTGTTTATTTTTATTTATTCATTTAGTTATAACTCAGTACAATGAATAGAATGAAACCACCGGGAGCGCTGTGCGACCTACCGTTCGCATTGGGTTCATGTTGAATAAAAAAGTTGTCAATACGACTGTAAATCACCAAGCGACTCCTGGCGTGCAGGAGTGGTTGGTGGTACGCAGGGGTGAACTAATAATTCGGTTCCACCTGATTTGGGTGGGTTTTTTCCTCGTTATTATTGCCTATGTACGTGTAAGCCTGACGGTATGCAGGTGCAGAGTAGTCTGCACAGAAGTAATCCAGTGAACTTCGCAGGAGGGCTCTTCGAAACTTAAAAAACGTTTGTGTAAAGATTTGCAACGTTTTCATTGGAGTCGCTTATTACTTTTGTGGCAGACGTTTCGATAGGAACAATTGGAACCGCCAGGTAAGTAAGCCAATCTCATCCACGAAGTCTGCAACAGGCAGTTTACTTTTCTTTTCTTCAGAATTCAGTAAAATTCTGATATTTTCAACCGATTGTTATAATAACCATACAGGTTGGTGAGGCGTAGCTTCCGCCGCTCAATAAAAGGGCTCAAAGTTAACTAAACGGGGATCAAACGAACTCTTGTAAACCCTCGTCCGATTTTCTGTCGAACAGCCGCTCACTCGGAATATCCAACCTCCACAACACATCTACCTATAACACCGTAAAGTTTCCCTGTTGGAGCCCTTGTCAATTTCTCCAATAGGTTCTTACCCTCTCCCTCACCATTCTTCTACCGAATTTCATCAAGATCCAATTACCGAAATGAGAAATTCTTTCGGTTTTTAAATGTATCATTCATTTATAGGTATATTATTTTCATTTATCGGAGCTAGCTCACCAAAAATTTGTCACAATTACCCCATGTAATTGTAATTGTGATTCATTACCGATGTAATTAATTGCTGCCCAACTCTGTCTCAGAGCTCATAACATCTGGTTGCTTTTATACTTGTTATGTTACGAGTCCAAGGATAGGTACCTACATCTCGAATTTTTGCAACGTTGGCTAGAAAAGGAATGAAATTAGTATCAATACATACTGAGCAAACAAATCAAAAAATGCAAAAGATGATGTCATGGGGTTGGGAGGTTGAAAGGTGCAAATTTCACGTATCAGAATTTCGCATCATGTGATAAGTCGTAGCTTTCCAACACGTGGTTGGAAACTGAGAAAGTTACATTTCTCAAATAATGGGAAGTTAAAAGTGAAAATCAATAGAAAGGTCGCTTTTTCTTGAAGCTATTCCTAAACACTATTTTGTTACGAACATGATTCGCTTACAAATAATACCTATCATGACATTATGAGTGAAGTGAAATGCATTTTCTAATTATCGTGGATCAATTCATTGCTTCCTCGCTACCGAAAGTAGGAAAGCTTTGTGTTCGTGCAGAAGTGAAAACAATTTTTTTTCTACAAAATGAAATTTCAACTTGCATTTTGCGTTTCAGAACAATTTTGGTTCCGTGCTTGTCTGTGCTAATTTCTTGTCACCCCCATAAGTAGTATGATGGTTTCCTATTAATGTCATTGTCGTCGAATCAATAATGACGTTCGCGCATAAACAAACGCGAATTTCGTATGTATAACGTCGATTTCTCACGATCTATTTGTCCGATTTTGTCCAATTTCGGAGGGTTCTTGGGTATGAGTTTCAGGATGGTTCCCTATGAATTTTATCTGTATAGGTTGAGCAATAACTATTGCGCATGCGCGAAACTGAAGTTGGTTGGCACAGGTGAAACTACGATACTAACTGACCGATTTTGACGACATTTTCAGGATTTGTGAGATAGCTCCTAAATGGTCACATACGAATCTCCTTACCGTATAATCAATAATAGCGTATGCGCATGCGCAACCTTGAATTTCTGATAACGTCGATTTGTTCATAATTGGTTTTTTCAACTAATTCTATTGGTCCGTGCGTTTATTTGTATAGTGTATAAACACATTACAACGTTCTGAAGCCTTTGGTCCGTGTTTCAATAAGTGAGGAAGCTATATTGGCAGACCAATAGAGCCCACCAAACTTGGCAGACATTTTTATTTAAATAAACGACAAAATTCATGTTTTTAAATTGAAAATCTCCTTTTTGCGCAAACTATTTATGGTGTTTGCGAGAAATGTGGTGATTACGCAAGGGACCTCTCACCTCAAGGACGGCCCCTTCCGTCCAGTCTCTCGGCCTTAATCCCATTCCGAAACGAATTTACTGCTTCGGTTCTCTTGGATAATGGCTTTCATAAAGGGAATGGCATTCTATTTATTCTTAATTATGGAGAAAATAATAAGTGCCAACAAAATCTAATGGGGAGTTCAAACTTAGAAAGACTGCACGAGCAATTAGTGAAGCGGGAGCTCACGTTCTTGGTACCTACTAATTGACCAATAACGGAAGCCTGAGCGGATAAGGCAATGCTAATTGACAACCAATCAAACTTAACAAGTGTTCGACTGGAGAATTACTCAACTGTTGATCCCGTTTAGATAATGATGATGTTATTAAGGGTTTAGCAGTGACAGCTAACTTATCATTGTAGTCAGACACGAGATCATTACAGCTATTACGAATTAATATTTTCAACATAATAACATTTATTATGTTGAAAATATTAATTTAACACACGTTGTGTGGGAGAACCCAAAAAAAAATAAGAGCATTTTATGAATTTGGGAAAAAAGTTTTGGAAATTATAACTGAAAGCAAATTATTACACAAAGGTTTATTATTATTTAAACATTTGATAGCCCTTCTAGGTAGACTACACGTGATATAGGTACAGAGTGTTGAATGAATCAATGAATAACATGAGTATTAGAAAGTCAATATAACAAATATGTGTGCACCACCAAAATATCACAAAACAGCTTTAGAGTTTAATTTAAAAAGCTGACACTCGACTTAGCAACAACATGTCACTTATAGACTAATTAGGTTTAGATAATAATTATATAGATATCATTAATACGTATAGATGAATAAATAATTATGGGAAAATGAATTTGTATACACGCAAATAACATCTAATACACAGAATCAAACATATTCGTTGGGTCTTGTAGAAATATGATTCATCATATTACCCAATAATTAAATTGCTATATGTTGATATAATAAAATAGAATTGTAAGTTCCCATCTGTAGGACCATGCATGCCTGTTCGCAAGCGCCATTTAAAAGACTCAAACATGATCTCACCTGTCGTGGCAATCATATAAGATGGCGTTCCTATGCGTGGTTTTTAAAACCAATTTTGTCGAAGGTACCTGGGCTACAATGCTCAACCGATTTTCGTGATTCTTATTTGGTTCGATTCAAATTTTAGTCAAGTTATGCAACATACCTTGGGAATTTCGGATTTGCTATCGTGGTGGGGGGTGGAGGGAATCTCGATCGATTTTCGTGATTCTTATTTCTCTCCATTACGAGTAGTTAACTTATAGTTTTGAAACCTATGTCAGTAGTTTCAAATTCCGTCATGGGAAAGGGTGAATGAAGGGGGTAACACTGATAAATCATCATGATAAATAGATGATAATGATAAATGATGATGATAGATAAATATAATGTTTTAACAATTTTTTTTTTTTTTTTTTTTTTTTTTTTTCCAACTATGCATTCGGTTTAGTTTTGGATCGTGGATATATTAGGAGTTTCAAATTTCATTATTGAAGAGAGTGAATGGAGGGGGTTATAGTACTAAATCATGATGTTTCAACTAATCTAGTCTTTTTTTTTAAGGTAATTATGAATTCAGTCTAGTTTCCGAAGGTATATTAGGAGTTTCAAATTTCATTATTGAAGAGAGTGAATGGAGGGGGTTATAGTACTAAATCATGATGTTTCAACTATTCTCGTCGGATTTTCGTGATCACTTTTTGTTCAATTATGAATTTGGTCTAGTTTTGGAAAATATGTCAGGAGTATCAAATTTCATGCTATAAGTATTATGATGGAAATTAACTGACGTTGGAAGAGGGCTAATGGAGGGGAAGGGTAATTTCTAGAAGTCATGATATTTATGTTTTTTCTGTTATTTTTCCTCCCACCAAAATTATATACCGTCCATCCATAGGGACGTTCCTGTAATGCATGCATTATTTACCAATATTTATGTTTATATTGTTACTGTTGAAAACATCACGCCCCAATGCTACGGCACCATTTCATTTCTTCCAGTTCTTACCACTAGTGCCGAAACAGTCAACCTTCACCGTCAACGTTTTACATCATCATTCTGCCCGCATTCAGCACGTTATAGTGATTGCGTACTTCAGATACACACCCTTAGATTCGCCCACTAATCTTCGAAACATCCCAAATTAGTCACCAGAAATGACCTACAACTAAACCGCAAACAAATCTAATGGTGTTATGAACTTGGCTCAATGAGTCTGCGGCCGCATTGTCGAGCGGCGCCCACAATGATTTCCCTGCGTGGATGAAGAGGAAAAAAGAGGTTGAAAATAGTAATGTGCGTGGTAGGTAGTTCCAAGTGTGATTGTGAATGCTATTTTCTCATAGGAAATTAGATCGGTATCATTTTGAAGGTACAGAAAGAACATAAAACCGCCGGTGTTGATGCGTAAGGAAGGGGATATTCTATCATAATAATAGGCGTTCGTAGTTTGCAAAAGATGTAATCTCTGGAAGTGAAACCGCGAGATGTCCTTCGTCTAGGAAAAACAAGCTGGAAGACCTTCGGGGGTCTCTGCCTGTAATAGCGCGGGATTTAACACCCACGGAGTCGTGACTCGTCAGCCGCAACCTGCGTTAGTTAATTTACTGAGGTTCGAGAAAGGTGTGAAGGGGAGAGTACAGTTACAGGAAAGTCACCTTGAGGGATGGGGCATATTCTATCAGGTGGTTTCATAAATAATTGCCGTGAGATGGTTGAGTGAGATAACTCGTTGGGATAACGAGACGCTCTTAGCGGTACAAGGGTGTTGGCGGTGAGTATGGTTAGGCATGTTTGTGATTTACCCTTAACCTTTTCACGTTAAAACATGCTGGTGAGGGCTTAGACTTGAATCAATACACAGTTGCGGCTTATTGACGAAGTGAGAACTGGGTTTCTACTTTGACTTGGCCTGCATTTATCCGAGTGTTTGTCAGGTCGCACTTTGGAAGCTGTCGGTTATAAATTTGGTAGGTATGTTTAGCAGATGTACATATTTAGATGGTAGAAGAGACTTGGGCACTGTATTTCAGTAGACCATCCACTACGACTCAGAGGATCTATTGTGGATTGCCCCCACGTTGCATTACCCTAATAAAAAGGGTTTTTTAAAACCTTTTCCCCCCATGTTTTAGCAAACCGAAGAAGATCGGCTTGAGTCATCTTGGAAAAATCATCTGGGGATAAGATATCGTTTCCAAGGATATTTTATCTGATTCGATCAACTGCATCACAGTAGGATATGATGTGTTCGGCATCCTCTGTTTGTGAACCGCCGGAAGCGACAGGTATCCGTTGTTAGTTTTCCATTGAAGTGGTCTGTGACCCGTTAATAGGCCTACAAGTATTCTGATATCTCTCTTAGGCAAGGCAATTAGATCAGTCGCCTTCTTTGCCGAGAATTTCACAAATAGTTTTGCCATCTTAGGCTTGGAAGATCCCTTCAGTATTCCACTCGCTTTTTCATTTCCCAATCTTTTGCCACATTTTGCAAACAACTTTTGGTGGCTCCTCTGGGCCTACAGGCAAGGACGCTGCTCCTCTTTTAGCAAGAAAATCAGCAGCTTTGTGGCCCTCATAACCCTCATGGCCAGGGATCCACAGGAGTGGCCTGATTAATCTGGGCCAACCTCTTGAGTTTAGTCAGACAATCCCATACCAGCTTCGAGCTTGAAGGAAGCAATTGCCTTTAGGGCTGGCTGTTGGGTATATTTCGTATGTAGGTATAGTTTTTAGCCGATCCTACACGAAATGGCTGCCATATCGACATCGAAGTCAAACGAAACACCTCCGAACTAGTGGTAGGCATGGAATTCGATAGTTTTTAACTTACTTTCAGAGCTCCAATTCGATTCAAGACTATATTATCGCCAACAATCGTCGACGATATCGAACGAACATTTTCAAAAATTCATGTTTATTGAAGTGTTTAATGTTTTTTTGCATGCTGAATCGGATAAATTACGTCGTCTTTAACCTTCTTGAGTAACCTGTATGCGGATAACGAGACCATCGGGTAACCAGTTGGGATAACGAGTTGCTCTTACGCTACCGGTGTGTTGGCGGTGTGTATGGTAAGGCATGTTTGTGATTTCCCCTTAACCTTCTCACGTTATAACACGCTCGCTAAGGCTCTAAGTAGTTCAGAACTTGAATGAACCTAATCGCCGCTTATTGACGGAGTCGTGAGTCATCACTTTGACTTGGCCTGCATTTTTCCGATTGTATGTCCGTCAGGAACGGAACCGGGCATTTATGGAAAATCATACCAGTGATGGAAAATCATAATGATGGCAAAGTTGCAAATGTCAATAAACTGAGAACTGGAGATGTACCTAATACATAGTTATTGCCATGAAACCAAACAAGGTTTTGCAAGGAGACGAATTATTATCAGTTTGGTTATGCAGCAAGACCTATGCAGAAGTGCAATTTTGAAAATTTTTAGCGTGAAACACGCTTTTATCGGGACCTAACTGGCAATATATGCCGGGAAAACGAGTCACAAAAATTACGCGGTACCAATAAACAAACTATTGCCGTAAACATGATTCTCCTGATCGCCCTAAGAATTTTCAGTTTTATAGGAACTCTCTGGGACATTAGGAGATTATCGAAATTATGGCATCTATCCTAATCATAATAATAAATGAGCTAAATATTTCGTGTTCACCCTAGGAATTTGAATATAGTAAGGAGCTTCTCTGGGACAAGAGGAATGAATAAACAGAGGGGTTCTTTCCTGATCAGCTAAGTTAGCTAAATTCTCTCCTGCTATCCCTAGGCAGTTGAAATTTGATAGGGTGACTCGCTGGGATATTAGGAGATGAAAAGAATGATGGTATCTTTACTGACCAGCTGAGTGAGCTAAATTCTCTCCTGTTCACCCTACGAATTCGGAATTTGGTAGGATGCCTCTCTGGGACAAATACAAATTAAAAAATTGATAAAAACACTGAATTCCTTTACCAATCTACGATTTTTGGCCTTTGAAAGCGCCACTACTTAGATGATTTCTCAAAATGTTAAAGATAAGAGTTAATTTCCTAAATAACTTATGGATCTTTCAGTGTGGAAAGCATTGAGCACTGTTAGGATAGATGAATTGCATTATTCTGGTACAATATAGATGTATATTCCACTATCTGTATGCGATAGCGCTCAAACAGTGGCGTAGCGCAAATACAAGCCAACAATTACAAATAATGGAAGACTGTATGCGGAAATTATTTCAAGAACTAAATCGTGCCGGGAATTTAAAGGACGTACGTGCTTAACGCACGGAACCTCTAGTTATATCCTAAGAATGTCAACTGTAGGCTCCGAAGGTTACCTCACCATTGAAAGTATCAAGACAACAAATAAGAAAATAAATAAAAAGATTATCGTTTACTCCGCATTTTCACTAGAAGGAAAGGGATTATTAATTTCATTCAAGCGAGCTTAAATGGAAGAATGAACCCTGAAAAGGATCGGTTGAAAGAAGCAGGCGCTAAGGGTTGTTTGTATGAAAACGAAATTTAATTTCGTTCCGACAAAGCATATAGGGAAGGGCCGGGTGGAGCAGGGTTGTGGTTAGGGCTAACACTTTTAATTAGGATTATGAATAATTGGAACGGTTCCTTTCATCTCCATTCTAAAAAAGAAAAAAAGAGAGAGACTGGGAGATGCACTTGGGAAAAAAGAGGCAAAATTGAAGTTTGTTGAAGAAGATTTTTTCCACCCCGTCATTTCCAACCGTGAAAAGACCTGCAAGTTCAAAAGCTATATATCTACTACGAACGTGCGCTGACTGGCGAAATTACCATCGACATGCAAGTTTTTGTTTCATTCATTTTTTTATTAACAAAAAATGACGTTTTCCGCAGCAACTACTTATGATCCGCAGGAAGGCTTGCATTGCAGGTTTCATACGTGAAGTAAAACCCGAGGTAAAATCATACTTTTAATTGAAATGCGTGCACTCGCATGAATAGGCCGAGAGCTCACCTCGTGCTGTGTATGGAAGAGGCTGCCGTTACATATTTAATGCTCACTGTATTTGTACATTACTTATTGTAGTATTATGGAAGATTCACTTCAAGTTATTACGATGTCACCTTTCTCTGCATCTCATTTATTACAGCAAAGTTATATGTAATTGATCTGAAGATTTTGTTTCTCGAACTCCACCTATAACTCTGGGTTTTAAAACAATCTGAATATAGTATAGTAACAACATAAATAACGAATGTACGTATAATGTGTGATGTCCTTTTCAAAGCATAGTTCATTCATTGAAGCAGAAGGAACTTTCAGAATTATCGAAGTGTAATATACTTTAATATAAGATTAAAGGAAAAATAGTCTGGCACGTAAGCAGCCCTAAGCGGCGTTTTTCGCTTCGAGAGGGACACAGGACGGAACGCATGCCTTCGTCAAGGTAAATTACAGCTGACCCATTAGTTTGCACTAACCATTCAGTGAAAACCGGATCCAGGTGACCTGGGGGCTGAGTTCTGGATGGAATGAACCACAGAACTCTTGTCTGTGTTCTTTGGAGTGCACGTACAAATAGACGGAATCATGCACGTATATCTTTGTTTGAAGAGCAAAGGAAAACAGTGTCGTAAACAAATCAATTAGAAAAAATTAAACAGCATAACAAGCGAAAATAAGGTGCCGTAGCGCGCAAATAGCTACAACGCGTTGCTGAACTACTTTAGCTGCGCAAATGTAGCTTAGTTTAGAAAACTCCGAAAAAAACAGATTTTTAAAAATTTCTTAATGGCACTCCTTATCTTAAGTGAACCATAAATTTGGTTTCCGGAGTCTGGATATTTCATCCTGGCAGAAATGAAACAAACGGAAGTTAATGAAAAACCTTGTATATTTCTACAACTATTGAGTTAAAATGTTGGATTGATTTCGCCAGTTTTGTGCTTAACGTGATAGAATTATTTTGTTTGGATCAAGAGTTACTGTTGAATATTGTGTTGTATAGGATATTCGGCGGACTTGTGTATGGAAATTTTGTCATCCTTGAGGGACATAAAGTCACCATAAATGGCTTTCTTCGGTAAATATTGGCTGATTCGTACATTACATACAATGGAGGTTTATTTTATCTACTAACCCCACGACACCCCAGTTCAAAGAAACCTCAGATTATTATTATGTTTAACGATTATAACTACGAACAGACTCCTGTCTAATGGAAAGATAATGCCAAGGCAAATTGTGCTCTATATCAGGTACTACATTCTATGCGGTACTAGTTTGAAGTACATTGCTCTACGATGAACTATGAACCCACAATAAAGGCCTCGAGCCCTCCTGCCTATTTTCAGACGAGTGGCCCTTGCAAATCAAATAATCACCCCTAACATGCAGTATATTCTGCAGATCTGGGGTAGAGGTGCGTGGGAGTTGACTCGCGGGGGTGGGTCTCCTTACGCGGATTTCGGCATTTGGAATTATGTGGGTTTCCAAAAACTCAGGTACCAACCTGCTTAGTTGGTAATGTGAGCTAGAACGCATGACTCGACCCACAGGCCAAAGCGGGTACTTGGCAATTGTCAAGGACATTGACTGTGTGTACAGTCTCCTCTCACGAGGATCTTCCCAGCTTGTCTGGGGGGAGACCACAAGGCATGATTGCTTAGGGACTCCTAAGACACCACTTCCATTTTTTGGAAGATGTTGGATTCTTCTGCCCGATCTAAGACATATCTACATCTAAAGGTTTGGCAACACAGAACGTGGTCTGTCGCAGTGGGCAATACATACAAAACGATATCAGAGTGAATGATCCAGTGTTAAACACTCATGCGAAGCAACACCCTCAACGAAATTACATCAGACCACCTAGATCGCGGGATATTTTGTGTTTTTATACAACCGAATCGCCTACCGCCGCTGTTAAAACTGAGCCTACCGCCGCTGTTAAAAAGTCGCCGCTGAGTCGCTTCGATTGTGGTTGGGGGGGGATACCATGTTCCATGTTGTGTTGTACAAATGTATCGCCAGATCGTGGCGCTGCCCGCCGCAATAGACCGCATCCTGTGTAGCCAGGCCTTTATTGAAACCCATCTATTTCTTTAGCTTAACAGAATTTCGTGGCTGATGAATTTATCGTACACCTCTTGACTTTTGAAAATTATTTGTGCTATACTTATAACAATCGTAATAAATGTGTTTGTTTTATTGTTTCAGGGAAGGAAGAATGAGCCGAGTTGATGCCCGAAGGTAGCTCCATCAAGGTGGCGGGGAGGAAGTGGGATGGAGGGGGGAGTGTCAGTCAAGTGGGGGGAGACAAGAACCGGCGTCGTCACGTCTGGACAAGTCACCACCATCAATATTCACCACAGCCCCCATGGTCAGTATAAGTATAGCCTTAGAACTGCACAGAAGTTTAAATTTGAGTCAATAGAGAGCTCCTAATAGATCCGTAAAACACAATACATCGTGCGGTATGGACAATCCGGCGCCGTAATTCTGACGCAATGAGTTACGGTGACGCATCCTCCCGTGGACTCAAATAACCTCCTAGGGATAATTTCCTCCTTCCGTGGATTTAGTGTGACAACTAGATCCGTTGAAGACTTGATGTGACTTAAAGGTGCGGTAAATGTTTCTCGTTACCGCATGCCGTATTGAGACCGACGGATCTGCTAGGAACTCTCTATTCTCATATAATTTGACCATTTGGCTTTTTGGACCCTGCAAGTTTGGTTGCAAAATAAAGCTACCTGTTACATAATTTTTTATCTATAATGTTTAGTACGTTCAGGATAACAAACATGCTAATTGACTTTTTTTTTTTTTTTAATCAATTTCAAAACTTTGAACTAAAAAAAAAAAGTGTTGTCATGAATGTTACCGTGCAAAAAAGGTGAATGGAGCAAAATGCAGCTCGTTGAACGTCTTTGAGGTGTGAAAACCATTCAGTAAACTAAGAATTTCTAAACTAAATTTGGAATAATGCAACAAGCTGTCGCAAATTGATTTCAATCCATTTACTGTGCCCAAAAACTTTTGTGGAGAACGGTTCCCAGTAACTAACACTTGTGAAGAAAATGTTGCTGAAGAATGAAATGTCATACCAGCACCTCTAAATGCATACACTTACGTCCTCTACTAGGACAAAATCCAATTAATGAAAATTCTTTCAACTCTTTGGCTACAAATTCAGTTTCTAAAATAGGGAAGGATTGAGGAAAAAAGTTTTAAAAATAAAATTAAAAAAATAGGTACCTAGGTACTTTACTTTTTCATAATTTTTTCTTTTTATTTCAATAGGAATTGGAATGAGACAGACTTCAATCAGATCAGAACCACCAGCTGGATTTTTTCCAAACCTTTATTGATATTTACGCCGTTGAAGACGTAATTATTTACTTGTGTACTTTGAGGAGCTGAATTCAAATCATAGAACGAAATTGGAGAAATTGAAAATATTTTATCGAAATCTAAAATAGAAAAGAAAGATTGGATCCTTCAAACGTCTTGATCGGTCACATTAATTTGAAGGGTAGTAAAAATCCCCAAAACCCAAAAAACTCTTTGGAACAACTCAAAAAATCAAATTTGACCTTCAGAAGGCCTATGGGATGGAAAGAAAAGATACTTTCCGCCCCCCTTTTTATGTGGAATTGAGAAAACTGCCCACATTCAAATCGCCAGAGCCGTCACTGTATATCCCCCTCAAGCCTGTACTTGAGCATTGTACTGCTGAGTATGCATGCACGTGACAACTCGGAAAAACCATCAAGAAATATGTTTAACATAATTTTATGCTCTTCTGCATCTCAGAGTAGTAATATATTAGGAAGATTCATTCGTGGATAAAGATACAAAATCTCTTTGTGATTATGAACTCGCTAAGATCGTGTCTCAACAAATAAATGCATTTTTCTCGAACTACGGATTCCGATCTTCCCATGTTGATGTCTGTACTAAGTATAAAAGTTCATTTTTTCCTCATTATTTGGGACATCCATCCTGTACGTGGAACCATGAAAATAAGAAATTTGCTAATTAAAAGAATCGGAATAGTTTTATGTACGTTTAAAAAAAAACGTGTGACGCTTCTATGCAACGGACTGGTTGGTGTCCGAATAGTTTGCCATTACGTTGCTTGTTCCAATAAAAGTGGCTTCTTTTTTTTAAATTATTGCATCAGGATTCGCAACGTAAACCGAAAAAAAACTAACACATACTACTGGACTCCCCTCAATGGTAATGTCATACTCGATCAAAATCATCTTAAATTTAAAAATTTTTGGATCAATCTCTCTATAGACCTCCAAAAATTTAATTAAGGACCTCTGATGTTAACTCTTAGTTTCTTTGGAATCAAATATCTGTTCTATTTTTTACTTCATTATATATGATTCGATATTGATGGTGACATGGGATTCCACAATCTCAAAGCTCAACATTTCATACATTGACATATGGTGAAATTTATTTTTGATAGATATGTTTAATTGTTATTGTTTTTTCATCTATTGTTTCAGACAAAGAAGATAATTACTATCAGTGTAACGGAGGTAAGCTTTCTTCCACTACTATTTCACAGCCTATTATTATCCTAATTTTGTCATTCTCAGAATTTTCGAATTACAGCAAAGATTATTAGAGTATGCTTGCATCTATACCTGCCCTGAAGAAGTTTAGTACTTTTCAAATTTCACTAGAACATCCAAATTACTGCATAAATATACATTTTATATTTATCACTGTATAATATTCTGTGTTAAATTTCCAGGCTCAAGTGGTAAATGTTCCGTAGTTGTCAGCAACGAGCAGATGAATGTCGATGAAGATTCTACTGCAGCTGACGCTGAAGTCAGTACGTTCACCAGTGAACCGGGTAAATATTATTGACACTTATTTTCTACAGTCATGTGATGTTAATTCATCTAACAGAATGCTAATATTCATTGAATGTATTTGACGTAAACGTAAATAAGAACATAACAGTTCGGTGCAGAAATTAATTTCTTTTTCACCCTACCTACTGATGGGATTTTGTACTCGAATCTAACGAGGCAATAATTAAAGAATTGTTATACATTTTTTGTTCTCTATAGATGGACTAGTGAAGCGTTGGTATGTGAAATCGCCAAAATTGATCATCTCCGATTGATCCAAAAATTGTTATTTTCCATTCTCGAATTCCTAAAAATTCGTTATCTAATCCCCTTTAAATATAACTACTCAAACTTCATTTTTCTTCCGAACAAACTGTTTAGACCATAATTTGGATCATAATAAATTTTGCTCACAACTTTATACAATTTTGTTTTTGGAAAAAAAATTATAATGATCCAATTCTAAAGGTCTAAATGTTTTATTGTGCGTAAAATGATCGTTTCGTGATAAAATTGCCAATTTTTTCAAATTTTTTATTACAATTTTTGAAATATTGGAGCCTTTTTTCTTATGAAAATTTGCCCATATGTTCAAGCTACCCAAGTCAATATGGCGATCCGTTTTCAAGATACGAAGTTTTTCCGATTTTCGGTCTATTTGTCTTCAAACTCATTCTGCCCTCCCTCATTCTATTTGATGTATGATGAGTAAATAAAGAGTTACCTAAGTAATGCAGAGAGATTTATGGGTTTTTAAACCTACTAAAAATAAATTTGGTCGGAAGTGAATAAAATAGCATACTCGCTGATTATATCAACCCTTCAACTACCCAGCAACATTGTACAAATGTACCTACTTCATTATTAGGCAAATGCCTACCTATCTCAGCGAATCTAGAAATGCGAGAGAATTTTTTAGTAGGCCGGTTTTACCAGTGAGTGGCGTGGGGGGTATACTAAAAACGCACGACCTGCCGGTCTTGAAGGTGAAGAAACCATTTTGCGCCCGACTCTGCGATCAAATCGTCCTCAATGGATTCACCACGTATACAAGTGCCTGCCAGTGTTGCCAGGTGTCCGGTTTTGGCCCGAACAGTCCAGTTTTTTATCATGGTGTCCGGGCGAAAATTTCTCTGAACGCTAAATGTCCGGCTTTCATTGAAAGAGCGAAAATTGACTGGTTATTTGGTTTTTTAACCAGACTCCTTCTCTAATGGGACGTTGTATTTATTGACTATATTCGTAAACCTGATAATTATTGCGATCATAGCTACACTCCTTTCACCCCCCTTGTCACAACTGAGCCTACGTTTTTTCAAAATCCAGCTAAAATGTATCTACCAAATTGAAATAAAATCACAATGTTGACCAAACTGTTCAAAAGCTTATTACTTCAAGCAGTTGAGAGTTTACAATCTTTAGGATTCTTTTCATTTTTATTTTATTGAAGTTTTATGTATTTTCATAAATATTCATTTTTTAAAACAGTTCATGTTTCAGCTGGTGGTATGATATTTAATCGGTATTTTTCGAATCAAAAGACACAATTCAGAAAACTCAGCGTCTAAAAAAATGCTCGTAAATTAAATTTGATTAAGTTGAAGTAGAGAAATATGATTTTGATGCAAAACGAAAGTGGTTTCTCTGAAAAACTCTTTTAATAATCATATATCTCCAATATGATAGAGGATTGAGATAGAAAATGGCGATTTTCTTTCACTTTTATGAACTAGTTTAACTCCAAATTCCTTAAACTTATATGAATCCACCCATCATTGTTGGCAATGATATTGACCGTTCAGATATAATATAAACATTAATTGAGGGACCTAAATAAAATATTGAAAAAAATGGTCGAAACTCGTTTCTTTATAAGCAGATACCATGTTACATGGAATGTCTAGATTTCATAAACTCCAAATTCTATGGAGTGGAGTAATGATGCTATTGCTTTACGTTATGATATTGTAACCACCCAATCATTGGAATGTGGCAAGTGATAGCTTTATGTGAACATTTATCAGATAAATCAATCCAACGATACGATTTTGATGCATGAAAACTAGTTCCATTGCCTAGCAACGGATGGGTTGTACGTGAAAAACACTGAAATTGGACAAATTCTGCGTCACGGAAATTTTTGGTTGACCCCCAGAGCAAAGATATCCACGTCAAAATAAAATATGTATAATATGAAAATACATATCAATTGTTTGCCCTATACCACCTCGCGACCCTGGCCTAGGCACATTTATTTGAAATGGTAACCTGCTTAATTAATCGTTAACGCTATTGCTATCGGAATACAAACATCCGGACAATGGTGTTACCGAAAGAAATATAGTAGTAAGTAGCTACAAAAACTTCATAAATCATAAAGAGTTCTCAAAATCAGTATCATAAAATGAATGCTTACATATATTCAAAGTTATTTGCTACCATAAGTAAGATTCCGCATTGTTAGCAATCACATTTAGCAGACCTCCTGTTAATTGAGAGTTCTTGCATTTTTAACGCAAGCGATAAACGTGTAGGTCACGCACCACAATGGAAATCTTTGAAACAGAGTGAGAAATAGACGCACATATATACTTCGTTCTCCTAAATAAATTAATACCATCGAGAGATTATTCAAACTGTCGTCTATAATAAATTATAATAATTAAATGGGTGTCTAGAACAAGGGCGTATGTTATTTTTCGCAACTTTTCAGGAAGATGAAAAAACTTTTAAAGCTCACTTTTTTAGATTGTTTTTAGTTGGTTAACAACATACGCCCGTTACGTCTCATTTCCAGCACAAGTCTTTTCTCTTTGACTACATTTTCCACCGGTAGTTTACGATACCAAAACTGCTTCCTACTCGTTCGTCACTTTTAACATGCGCCCTTCTTCTAGACACTCATTCAATTATCTAGTTCTTCAAAATATTTCTGGTTTGGGTTCCGACTCATATCTTCGTAGTTTTATACTTCTTTTCTGGCCGGTTGCATAACTTAATCCTTAGCACTTTAGAGCGTTACAATAGAACGACTTTTGTCATAGAATCACTAGGGAAAGTTCCAGAGATACCAGCGGTTTTGTCCCAGTCCCAGATCGCATGTCAGTTCAAACGTCCTCAAATTAATGACGTCACGATAGACAGGTCCGCCAGAAATATTCCGTCCTGCCGGGGACCTTCCCCGAAAGGTAGCTTCGTCCGCACCCTTACTTTGAAGTCCACCACAAGAGTCCTGGAATTCTCTTAATAGGTATTTGGTTTGATGTCGGGTTGTTCGGGTGGGTTGATGGCATCAGAGAAGAGGGTTAAGGGGAAATACTCCTGATCTGAAGGAGAAAAGGTCCTGGAGGAACACATGTGATTGTGTTGCTGAATCAAAGACTTTCGAACAGCCAGTACAGTCTGCTGTGAGGTTTCTGTAAGTGTGATTTTGGGTGACGCCACAATATGTTCAGTAGAACCGTTAGCTCATCGTTAGGGGATTCAATTAATCAAAAAATGGATTTTTTCATTTTATTGAGCAGAATGGTACTTGAGTATGTTTAGAACAAGGAAATATGGGAAAGAAATCAAAATTATAGACACTTAATGCACAAATCGGGCTCCATTGAATCGGAGCTGACCGAAATCCAATATAAAGCAGAATCAGAACAAAACTGTTTCTTCTTTTGCGTTCTTAAAACAGAATACTCGAATGGTGATAGCATGGAACTAGAAACTTTAGCTGCATGCAAACAGACTCAAATCAGACATATGCAGAATAAAAGAGTGCCGGGAAAGCAAAAGGTGAAGAGATTCGCGGCGGCGCACACAGGCGATTGCACTAAAATCCTGGACGTCGCATTTGGGGCTAGGAAAATTAACAGCATAGGCATCAAAATGGGTTTTTGAGAGAGTATAATCCAAACTTGAAGTTATTTTTTCGATAATGACTGTCTGTCTGACCGTGTTTATGTCTGCCTGTCTGTGATAATGTTTAAGTTGGATTCTTCCCTACTAAAATTGACGAAACTTGCTCATAGAACGCCCTGTTCAAACAAGGACTACGATTGAGGTCTAACGTTGAATTAGATTATTGCATTTTTTTCTCACATAACACTCATGGTAAAGGGTTTAAAGTTTATTATGCAATAGCTGTATTTTCTACGACAATTCGCTAAAAGGAGAAAAAGAAAAAAGTTGAATGGGAGCTGAGGAAAAGGTACCAGAAATTATCTCTATTTAGATCGGGAGGGGGTGGTTGCTGTGTGCCCTTAACAAAACTTTTTACCAATTGGTCGAAAATTTAATCGATACCGCCATACTTTCTTAATATAATGAATAGATTGATACGATCTTTAAATAAACTAGATTACCTACATTTTGGTTTGCAGTTAACTTGAGGAATAAGAACAGAGATGAGTCAAGAACTTCTATCGAGAGGCCCATGTCCTGGGAAGGGGAACTCTCCGATTCTGAGTGTGTGACAATCAAACCTGTAAGTACTCATTTTATATCCCGTCTCACAATAAATTGTGTACATTACCATTTGTAGAAAATCGTACGTTTAGCTATTATAGTATGAATATTGTAAATACTTAGAATTCGTCTATTTTCCCTTGGAAACCTTTGTATTTCTGGTTCAACGCAGCATTTTTAACGTCCTTCTTGCGGTCATACCCATTTCTAAGCTCATACGAGTATGAAACCCGTATTTTTTCCATTACCTACCTCTTACCTTGTCCAATAAGTTCAATAATCCTCTACATTTGTGGCGTGTTGGAAATACATAATTATGTTCGATAGAGTACAGTGGTTTGACTTGTGTACCCAGGAACCTGAGGAGAACACTGTCGAAAGTTCGGAAAGCTGTAGTTATCCGAAAAGCAGCAAGGTGTCTCCTCAAGGTGCTCCAGAGGAAGACAAACCTCAAATTTTAAAGGTACCCTTTTGATTTTTGGTTTGCCTCGATTTGGAAATTTCTCTTTGCTGACGCATGCTCAAGACTTTTTAAAGTATTGCTATGATGAATCTTGATAATGCAGGTCATCTTTCTTCCTTCTTCTCCGTTTTCACCCTATTCCAGCAACTCTACTCAATCATCTTCATTTCATCTCACTAACGACCTTACTGAACTAATAAACGCCTAAGTATTTTCCTTTCCCGTGCTTGTCATAACCTTTGATTCACGCTTTTGTCTCTGTGTTATTGTCACATTCTGTTTTAATTTGTTGAAGAAACTAGAATGGTTTATTGAGAATTTGATTTGGATTTTTGACATTCTCGTTGCAGTTTTGACTTCTATTCTGATCTATTCACTCAAGTCATTTCAACAATTTAACTTATTATTTTACAGAAGGTTATTACAAAGAATGTGGGTCTATACCAAACCAAATACAAAACTAGTGAAGAATAAGAATAAAATTGAATTAATTATATTTAGTACAGCTCGATTATTCTCTTATTAAAGTTATTTACGAGATTTCTTGAAGTACCTAGTATATTTCCCTGCCTGAGAACAGTGATTCTGAATCTATATAGTGTTGCATCCGTAATTGACTACTACTATTTATAAGGTATCTACTAGGTATTTTTAAAACTCAAGCATGTATAGTTTTTTTTACCCTCCCTATTTATGTTCCCCCTCTAAGTATTCTACCCAGAAACACCTAGATCTTTGCTTTTGTAATATAAGCTAATTATCACATCCTCCAGATCTCTAATCGAGTGTACTGCCGAGTCCTTCCTTATTCAATACTTATATTTTTATAAATGAATACTCTATGAAATCAGTCCTTTACTTTATCTTTGTTTTCCAGAATGAGAAAGTAGTGGACCAAGCGAGGACAAATCAATTAAACGCTCAGTCTGAACTTTTGGTAGATAAGCTTTTAAGTAAGTATTTCTCTACTTTATTTCTTATGTTTTACAGTATTTTATATTAAATATTTGCTTTCGAGAAATTTAACCTGCCTCTCTCTCGCAGATTAAGGTCTTGTAAACTCAACGTAGGCGTTCTAATTATCTTTCCAACTCTCTTCTTTGAAGTGTCTATTAAAATGTTGTGTTCCACAGCTCAGTTTCAAGTAAGGAACATCTTATCAACCAGCTTTGTTTTAATGAAGAGCCTAGAAATATTCCCATGTATAAAACATAATTTACCCCTACGCGTTTGAATTATCATAAGTTCTTTACCACAATTAATCTCCAACTTCTTAAGTAATTATTAAATTTCAGAAGTACCCTTGTATCAACTGTAATTAATTAATTGACCATGTACTCTATTCTGAATGTAAAGTGTAGATATTTCTAAAAACTTTAAAGGTACAATTAAGTACCCCATATAAAAGCATAACATTTCCTCCGAATTCAACTTTTCGTTGTACTTTTTGTAGTTAACTGCGAGTTATTAATTGTAAGTAAAGTTGACATGAATTTCTCGAATCATTCACGGTTATCATTATGTAAAAATGTCGTTTTCTGAAATAGGGTTCTAATACACCATTTATCACGAGTAGAGTTGCAACATAATAAATAATAGCAATAGGGATTCAAAATAAAACTGTGTTTTTTAATTACTATAACTATCAAAAGTTCCGCGTGCTTATGTCTGAATCAAAGAACACTAGACGATAAAGGAATGTACGAGTAGTTAGAGGTTGAAAAGTTTGAAAGAACGAAACAAACTAGTTCCCTTAGTCTTTGGATACACTAACAAATTTTAAAACTCGAATTCAGTCTCAAGGCGAAAAGAATCTTCTTAATCTACAAATCTACTTATCTCTTAATCTAAAAATTAACCTATAAACGACGTTATTAACCTATGATGAACTTGCCGATTTAAAAGATATAATTTCTTGGTGGGAAAAACTCAACAAGAACGCTAAGATTTTTGAAAACTTTCACCTACAAAGTTTGAGAATCCATTAATAAATTGTCGGATATAATTCAATGTCGAAAATTTTAACATTCAACAGTTAAAAATGTTAGGCATTTATTTACAAAAGTGCGTAAAACATCATTTACATTTCAAGAATTTAATAGAAACTTCATTTTATAGTCGGTACTCCATACCAGATTTTTAGGTGCTTTTGAGTTACCTTAATTTAAAATTCAAATTGTGGAGCTAAAATAGTTGAATCGATATTATTATCTAAAATACTCATTGGTGCGTGTTGTATGACTGGAACAAGAATTCAAAACTCGTGAATAAACTGTGGTTGAGTAACATTTAATGTTTAAAATGTTATCATTCTTTAATTTATGGAATTTGACCTTTAGTTCCAGTTAAAGAGCTTAAATGCCACAGTTTTAGTTAAATTCAGAAAGCTGAGAAAAACGTTGAAATCAATCTTTTTGACAAATATTGTATCAAGCACGAAGTTTTGTTGTTGATATTCGGTGATTAGAAACATAGCACGCCATAAAATTGATCAAGTTTGCATTTTTAAACTTGAAAACTGAGGCCCAGAATTCTAGGTTTTCACTGTACTTTTTGTATAATGCTCCAAGTATTATATTTTTATAATAATCATTATACAATAATTTAATAATGATCACCCTTGAGTAGTAATGTATTATATGTACTTCACATTACTATCATAATTGTAAATTTCTTCTTGATGCAGGTAGCGGTGGTGTACTGAAAGGGCCCGGACCTACACCAAGCCCAGACTCGGCCGTCTACTCGTGTTATTCTCCCACCGCCAGCCCCGTCACGTCGCGGCACATCCTCTCGTCGTCCTCGGGGATATCGAGTCCCTTCACGCCGTCGCTTTCTCGAAATAACAGCGATGCCTCGCAGTATGGAGGCTCCCAGCACTCGAGTTGCTACAGCCATAGGTATGGATTCACCAGCTAAATCTACAACTGCAAACTGTTGTGGCGAGTTTGAAACGTATTCTACTCGCTTGCTGTATCAAATCCCAAGTAGATTTCGGCGTCTACTTCTGATTTGCTATATAGGTACAGCAGGCTTTCAATAGATAGATGTTGTCAATTGAATTAACTGTTGTGAATTTAGCTGTATGAGCTCAGTGAGTAAATTTGAAATAGAAACTTTAAAACCTTGATTGAAAACGACCCTAAAGGACTTTGGATTTGATCCTGAAATAAACCCGTGAGATGTTGAGAGGATAGTGAGCCAAAGAAACCCATGGCACACAAGGGAGAGGTAAATTTAGGAAGATTATGAACTCGAAACCCAAGCTACCAGTGAGTTCAGGAGGAAAAGGTTCGGTAGGTTCCTATATGTGGAATTGATTTTAAGTTGAATTTCGGTTTAAGAGTGATACGGAGGAGCAAGCGGAACTACTTATATATGGTTCTCTGACAGGTAGAGGACTCCCTCCCTAGTGGCGCGATGCCGAGCAGGTCCCACCTATTTCTGACGTATTTTCTTATTTGGTTTACGAGCTGGCTCCTTTTACACTTGTTTATTGGGGAGAAGTAACTTATAATATAGTCGGGACATGACAACAGATAATTTGAAACTCAAGGGACCATGAAAAAATTGCATATGCTCTATTAAGTAGGCTCTAATCTTGAATACGAACATTATCATGGAATCACCTACCGTCATCGTCAATAGAAATCAATTCAACAAGGTTTTTGGCATCTTCATTCGTAGCAGACAACCCTGTGGTTGATTGTCTCACTATTCAGGTTTGGGGTTGTTGGTACAACAATACTGGTCCAAGAGCAACGATCGCTCTAATGTACGGGGTCGTAAACTTTAACGTCATCCAACAGCCCTCGAGTTAGGATAGGTGATTCACCTACCGTAAATTTTGACTTCATCTCCCATCAGTGCTCGACCTAGACCACCCCGAACCATACTGACAACCAAACAATCAATTTCGTAGTAATTTTGAATGGGAGCTGGGATTCATTTCAAATTATGACCTTTCTTGAAGGTTTCAATAGTAGCATTATCCTCAGACGAGGATTTTTTATTCTAAATTTAATTAATTCATAGTTTTTGTCTGAAAAGAACCTGCCTGGAATTAATAAAGTACGTTGAATAATAAATTTCAAGTTTTAAATAAATCAACCCCTCAGAAAATCTGCTGTTGAAAACTCCTTGTCAATGAATTACCTAACTCTCAAAATCAGACAGTACTTACAACTTTCAACCTACCTGAAGAAAGTAGGGTCCTGAAATCTTGTTGGGCATTTTAGTTAGAAAGGTATCACCTTGCTTATGCCAATTTCGTTGTGAATAAACGAAAAATGCTGACAGCTTTGTTATCCGAAATCCAAAACTTTTAGAACCTATCTTGGTACTGAGCACTCTCACTATCTTGGTGGTTTTGTCTAGTTCTAGTAACTGTTGTTCTAGTTCTAGTAACTTGAAATGTTAATTTAGGTATTCATAATTCGTTAAAATATCTTTATCTATGCTTTCAGCTATTCTTCTGTGTCCGTATCCCCCACGCAATTTTCCCCCACCCACTCTCCTATCCAAGGAAGGCATATGCATCGGCCTGGTTTCCCTTCGCCCGTACTCAACAACAGAGGTCTGCACGAGTTCTCGATGCCAAGTGAGTCTAGAAATTATTTAATTATAAATCAATCAAAATTATTTAGACTAGGTACATATTTACACTACAGATATCTAGTAGGAGTGTTCTGCTGGTAATAATACGTATGTAGTACCCAACCGAGTTATTCTTGTTTTCCCTTGAATTATAGACGAAGAAGGCAACAGTAACGCATTGGAAGAAAAATTTGCATCAATGGCAGCCGACTTTGTCCAGCACAACGTGGGATTAGCGTCCCCAGGAATAAGTCGGCAGCAGCTTATTAATAGGTAAATATCGCCATCAAGCTGCAGCATTACGTGTTAGAAGTTACATAGAAAATATAGCAATTTTAAAGTTTTCATAGTTGCATAACATACACCTATTGATTGTACATCGTTGGTGCTGGATCCATTTATCCAGTTTGAACTATGGTCAATGTCGAACTGAACGTATTGGTTATCTGGTTCAGAATGGGACCTGATTTTCATCCATTTTTAACCGACTATATATTTCTTTAGTCGGTGCTTCACTTAACCCTTCTAAACAATCTCTCTGTTCATTGCAGCCCCTGCCCGATCTGCGGGGACAAGATCTCTGGTTTCCACTATGGAATTTTCTCCTGCGAGAGCTGCAAAGGGTTCTTCAAAAGAACCGTGCAGAACCGCAAAAACTATGTCTGCCTTCGAGGTTCTTCTTGTCCCGTCACCATCGCCACGAGAAAAAAATGTCCAGCTTGCCGATTCGAGAAATGCCTCAGCATGGGCATGAAACTTGAAGGTGAATAGTGCGTTGTAACTAATGAGATACACAACAATAATACACATCTTTTGTCTATAGATTGTAATGTTGCTACATTGTAAATGCATTTAACTCTAAATAATTATATTTATATTCTTTATAGCCATACGGGAAGATAGAACGCGCGGTGGGAGAAGTACTTACCAGTGCTCGTACACAGTTCCGGCTGGCCTCGTAGAACAAAAGTGTGCAGAGCTGCAACAGCTGCAGCAGTCCGCTCCACAAACTAACCTCGTCCCCCAACTTCTACAGGTGAAATAATATATTATGATCGTAAACTCAATAATGTTCTGTCATATGAATAGAATAGAAACCGGCCAACCATTTAGTTTTGCTAACATTAATTTTGTTTAAATGTCGTTTTCTATTTCCTTCTTATTGATACAATAGTAGAAATATTGTCTACTGTAAAGATGCATCAACATTAAATCATAAATTTATTGCTCAGGAAATCATGGAGGTTGAACACCTCTGGCAGTACAACGAAGCCGACCCCAAGTACGTAGGCAGGATACCGAGACCCTCCGCACCCCAGTCTACAGATCTCATGGCCAATTTGTGTAACATTGCCGACCATAGACTTTACAAGATAGTCAAGTGGTGCAAGTCGCTCCCACTCTTCAAAAACATTTCGGTATGTGTAAGTGAACCTTTCAGTTATCCAATCATTAAGCACAATAAATTTAGTTCTCGTCATCTACCCTTCCATCCAACCTGGCCATTTTCAAACTCCAAATTACTCTAACCTTTGCAAGGCCCTTTTGCAAGTGAGTGCACGTTTGATTGAGCGTACGCAAGGATATAAGACTTTATATACCATTACCTATTGTACACTGCACGCTTTGATTAGAGACTAGTAATCTCATAATAACCTAACTATCTACCAACTTATCAACGTGATTACTTATATTTTATGTAGATATATCCAAATTATTGTTAATCGTTTTGTATTCTACAATTCTATAGTTTTAACGTAACGAGTCACAGAGGAGTGTCTCGCCACAGCTTAGAGCGAGGCTCAACTAGCGCTTTTGTAGCAAATTCGTTAACTATTTACGCGTTCAACATTTACTTAAACTTCTTCACATTTTGCTAGCATCCAGATCACCAAATTATACACATTATTCTGATCCCTTTGTCCAATTAATCTATATTTTACTAAAAGGATAGATTTTTATTTATTTATTTATTTTTTAAGCATCCAGACCATCGAACGAACTCAACTCATCATTCCGATCTATTTGTACAACTAGTTACTGGTATAGTTAACTGACTGTCAAAGTCTACCGAAAAATAATAACAATATACCGAATTCAAGAGCTACCGCTAGTTTTGGCTCGCTCCGTATTGTGGCGAGACACTTTTCAAGTTATAGTTTTTAGAAATATACTGGAGAAAATTTAATTTCAAACTATCACTCTATGCAATTACGACACCAGAAAATCCATCGTTTGGTATTCCACGTTGTTCGAGTTGGCGTTTCTCAAAATAAAATTTCTCACATTATTTTGAACAACAGACTAACTGCACCTACCGTTCATGTGAATCCTTGAAGGTTGTAATTCAAATTGTTCGATCGACAGATCGACGATCAAACCTCCCTCCTGATCAACGCCTGGTGCGAGCTGCTGCTCTTCTCGTGTTGTTTCCGCTCCATGTCCTCGCCTGGAGAGATCCGGGTGTCACTGGGGAAGTGCATCACGCTCGTCGAAGCCAAGAACTTGGGCCTCGCTCAGCCCATCGAGCGGATGCTGAACTTCACCGATCACCTGAGACGCCTCAAAGTCGATAAATACGAATACGTTGCCATGAAAGTTATCGTCCTTCTGTCTTCGGGTGAGTTGTATTTGTTGGGTCTGTCAAAATCTCCTCTTTGATCCTAGGGTATTAATTATAGTTTTACGTTATATCAAGCATAAAAGTCATCATATGTTTTTCTCACAAACATTTTCAAGGAGTAGAATGCAATGTTCTTTGAAAAGAAATTAAACAACAATCAACAACTAAGTACTTTCAAGTTCCTTCCTACCAAACCAAGGCAAACAATCATATTGATTCCTCCGTGGCAATATATCATCCATTTAGAAATGTAATGAAATAATTCTTTTGGGAAGAAGTTGAAGAGAAGAAATGTGCTTGGACACATATGATTCTGTTTTTTTTTCTAGTTTTTTGTTTAAAAAAATCTCCAAATTCACTTATAACAAATGCACGACTTATCTAGGGGAAAAAAGCTGTTAGGAATAGAAATGTGAGTTCTGACATGTTCGTCTATCAGTAACAGTATCAAATTCAACCAGACATTCGTTGAACAACGTTAAATAGGCTTTCAAATGGTTACAGACACAAGTGACCTGCGAGAACCTGACAAAGTACGGGCGAGTCAGGAGAAAGCGCTCCAAGCTCTACAACAGTACACTTTGGCCCACTACCCTGACATTCCGTCCAAGTTCGGCGAGCTCCTCCTCAGGATACCGGATCTTCAACGAACTTGCCAGGTACCTACTCCAAGAAAATCCTATTCACTGAGCAACATAATAATACATAACTATGTAACATTTGTATACGTAAATAATGCATAATATTTACATAAATATGTCAACGTTTGTGTTCCAAGAAATATGTTGCCATCGCCCTTGCAAGTTTCCTTTCTCATCCTCCAAGGTTTATAGGAATGTTCTGTAATAGCACGATAAAATTTCTAGCATCTTTTCAAGTCCTTTAGTACCTACATGAGATGAACTCAAACTGAAATAATATACTTACCTATTCACAAATCAGACCCTGCATTAATTATGTAGTATTACGTGCCTCCGATCGTGACATTCCAACTCCCTTAAACGACTTGTCTTGCCGATTTCTAAATTGAAACACAGAGAAACTGGCAAGGTTACATCGTGCGACCTATGCCTAATCTATTCATTATTGGTGCCGATCCCATTAATAAACTCTAATGGGTTCTTGTAGCTCTAAAATATCGTTCAAACTTCAATTATTACAGTTTCACTCATGAAATACCAATGGCATCCATGTAAGTTGAATTCGTGTTGAAAAGGTAGAAGGGCGAAATTCTATTGGGGGAGTCTTGTACAAGAGATTGTTTTAGAGGTCTTGTACTAGGGATTGTTTTAGTTGAGACATGAAACTTACTAATTTTGTCACCCTGTGACAGATTCATGATTACCTTAACATAACTCAGTAGGTAATATTGAAATAGGCACGACAAAAACTACTTCCACTAACTGGTATAGTTTGAAGCATATTCCAACCATTAACAATTAACCATTAATAATTTACAACAGTTCGGTCGAAAAGATGGGGAACCTTCGTCCTTTACATTCAATTGAAATTCTTCAAGTTAGAGCAATATTTAGTGATCAGCCTTTCGACTTTACAAGAAAATTGCAGCTGAGAGTGTCAATCACCATTCAAAGTAAAGGTTAGGGATTAGGAAGTCCTTAAGTCCTCTTAGTACCTACCTACATCGCTCTATAAATCCAAATATCTTCAATTACAGATTGGGAAAGAAATGCTTTCTATTAAAAGCAACGAAGGCGAAGGGCCAAGCTTTAACCTTCTCATGGAGTTATTGAGAGGAGATCACTAATCCCATCAAGGTAAGTCATTGCCGTTCTTTTTCCTTAACGCTACAGTTCATTGTGAGTCTTGGACGCCCCAACCATTATCTATAATCCTAGCTGTGGTATTCCAATTAATGCACCCCAGCACAAAGGCGTTATTCTCCTTCTAATTTCTGCTACCTCACGTTATTCTGCTTCCCCACCCTTCTCCCCCGAATGGATTCCCAACAAGAATCTTGTACGGAAAACCACTTTTTCCCTTCGTAGTGATATAACCAGCTCGACTCGAATCAGATGGTTTCGACCGAGTTCGACAGCAATGCAGCAATGTAATCGAGTTCGTTTACAGTTGTTCACTATAATCCATAGTTATCACGATGAAGGTGAAATAGCATTGAAAATTTGGTTTTGATGGGTTACCTTGTGCTATAGTTCTGACTGGCATGATTTTAAATTTTACTGGCTAGTTTCAATAACAATCATTATTTGGGAAGAAACTCTCCCATAAAAATAATATAGAGAGGTATTTTTTCTTCTTCAAAGGTGACAGAGTAATGTTTGATTAAATTAATGTCAGAAATTTTTTAGTTTAAATCCATCAAGCCCATTCATTTGTAAATTTCAGGATCAATGCTTGCAAGTCATTTTGCCGAAGCAGTGGATCCTTGTTGCTTGACTTACATTGATGAATCAGAAATACATAATTATTGATAATACATTTCACCCTCTTTTTCAATACAGTCACTATATTAATATTTAAACCGTTTTAAAATTACCACTATTTGTAACAGAAGACTCTCTTTTCGTCGTATACTAATGTTTCAATTGTGTCGCTTATTTTGTTTCAGACAACAAAAAATACTGTGTGCCTTCTTGGTCAAACCATTTACACCACAACACGGACTTGAAGAATGCATAATGGATCCCCTCATTCACGTACTTAGGCGTTTAAGTTTCATAATTAATTTTTTATGTTTCTTGTTTTCATCGAAAAAGCATTATGAAAAAAAGCTTATTTTACAAGTATTGTTTATATTATAAGTAAATGTTTTTCTTTTGTAAATATCAAACAGAACATTTTTAGATTGTAACGAAGGAGAGGTTTTTAAAAAACCCTTCTATAGTATTAATACTTGACATGAAAATGTTTATCATTCGTATATATTTCGCGTAGTTTCTGTGAGTTTCTTATATGGAGGTGTTTATACTTGAGAGAACTTTGTATTTATAGTTTTGATATTTTTTATTGTTATCTAATTTACACACTTTTGTGGTATACACAGTGCGAAAATCGCTCACAATATTTTTAAAAGAATTTTCACGAAGTTTTTTGAGAAAAAACTACACAAAATTGAAAGCTGATTTCTGTGATCTTGTTGCGTTGTTTCTTTAATTTGAATCATAAATTGGAAAAAAAAAAACAAGCGAAATACATTTTTTAAACAAAATTTTGCTTCAAAAAGCATTAGTTGACTCTTAACCCCGTTAAAATTTTATAGCGATGTTTTTATTGCGAAATGGGGCCATCGTCGTTTAATACTGTATACCACGAAAATGTGAAGGAAGAAAGCTGCTTTCAAAAAGCAGCTACTTATATGATAGATATTTTTTAGAAAAAATAAATCTAAAAAAAATTGGTTATGTTATTCTTTATAAATTATATATTACAAGATACATGATGAATATTTCGTTGACATTCGTTGCAAATATTATATAGTCCTCGTTTTTATTTTGAAGCCAGTGAATGTGTTTGCTTTATATGGTTGTTTTGCTTTAATACAATTTTTAGATCTAAGTGTATAAAATACCAGACCCAAAATCAACTGATTAGCAACTTTTTGTGGAAAATGCTTTTGCGTTCAACAAGACTATGATACCCTTTTTTAATCAAATTGTTGATTGGTGCGTTTAATTAAATTTCCACTTTCCTTATTGCTCAGAATTTCACGCTAAAATTTTTTAAAATGTTATCAATGCTGAACCAAGCGCTCTAAATAGTTGAATATAATTTGAACGATATTCAAATGAATGTTAGAGGGTGGCATTGGAAGATCGGGTACTGTAGAGCTTGTTCACCATTAAGCATAAAAATTGTCTAACGATTCATATCCTAGGCAATTATTTACATATTAATGGTATTTCCGTTGGACGTCAGAGCAAATAATAGCAATCAGACTGTGAAATGTTGCTGAATGGGGTAAGATACTGAAGATTTACTTACTTCAAAAGTAAGGTGTACATAGAAATGTGAACAACCCAATATCGCGAACATATTCACGGCACACACTTATATATTTTAACCTGTGAAACAGAAATGATCAACAAATCAACTCAAGTCCAAACTATTTTCGGAGCTGTGTTCCTTCCCTTGCTAGTTATTTATTTTGCAACAAATAGAAAAAACAAAAATTGTTCAATATTACTGTTTTATAAGTTAGTGTTTTCAAATTTTAAAACTGTCCCAATGAAGTTGTTATTATTCTTCTTCTAAGATATCTTTCTTTTACTTCGTGAATGCAATAGCGTTAAGACAAAAAAAAATTAAAAATAAAAAAAATAAAAATAAAATACGATAAGATATTGTAAAGATTGCCATATTGAGACACAAAAATACGTTGAAATTTTTTATTTTGTTTAGTTGTATTTTTTTTAATTTATGTAATTATTTTTTCTTCGAATTTTTTTCTCTTAAGATGATCCTTGTGGTTTTAAAAAACTGCTATGGAGCAACGAACACCCAACTTCTGGCAACTGATTTTGATATATTCATACTTTTCAAGCAGGTACTTTTTATGTCAAAACGGTAAATGATGCATCATACATGTTCATTTGGTCATTAAAATTATTTACGGTATATCACTTTTCCAGATCAATACCTGGGTTCAAATCCGTATTTTTACGTTTCAATGCACCTTCTATTTTTTTATTTTTTCGTCTTTGGGGCATCAAACAGAATATCAGTTTCATTATGAATCTATTATTGGTTTCCAGAGGTTGGGTGATCTTGACAAATTATAAGAAAAAAAGTTTGTAAATTTGTAAGGGAACGCCATACTTTTAGGTTCCTCGATTGTACAATCATCACTAGGGCCTGGTTGAGACAAGAAAAACTCATAACTTATTCTACAAAAAAAAAACATAGTCTTAGAAATTGAAGACTCCATTTTTTAATAATAATAAGTATAATATTTAAACGACAAAACTGTTTGCCAAATTTTCATTCCATTCTACATTGAACTGATCGAATTTTTCTTCGGAACTTGAATCTTCTTCGAAAGACTTCAACTTTTATAAATAATAATATTGTTCAGTAACGTTAATGGTTTTAAAAAAAATGTAAATCTTCAACACAGTATTTTTAGCTATGATTACGTAGGAAGTAATAATATCCCCAGTATTCAGTAGTCAAAGTCAGTCAACCAATCCAGTTGGCCAAACGTGTCGTATACCCATCAATTACGTTGCTGTCAATCATTTAAGATAATTTTGGTAGTGACGTTTTTCAAATGGTGTCCTTGAAGAAGTTTCTTAATAATTAGATAATTAGAGGAATGATTTCCTTTACCAAACTGCATAGTTTAAAAAAAGAAGTAAATAAATACCCAAGTACCTATATACAAATAAAGAGGGACACTGTAAAACACAAGACTGTCGGAGCAATAATGTTTTTCCTAGCTGTTCTTTGAAATAGCGCTTTAAAAAAAACTTCATTAGAGGTAGCGTTGGAGTCTCTAGATTGCTTGTGTTGCGTAGAAGTGAACAATCTTGTTACTTGAGGACCATTTTATAAAGTAGCCGAAAAACTTTCTGGATCCCTTTTTTTGAAAATTTCCTTATAGGCTAAGTTTATCTTCCGACTATTGTAGAACGGGAATCAAGGTACCAAACGATATAAGTAGCTGTCTTCTTTTTGACGGAGGAGCTCTCAATAGCCCTAGGTAATCCGAAATAATGTGGGAATGACCCAAAAATAAACGTTGGTTAAACAATTTAATGAAAACATAGATACATTGGAATCGAACACTCGTTAGAATTTTACATAGCTACTTATGCCCATGCCAATTTATCGAGTTCAATTTACCACTGATATCAACACAATAATTCATTAGAGACATAATGTTGGTAGTTTTAACCTAATAAAATTATACTACTTGAACCACCATGACAAAGTCATTTTTAAATAACAGTGTTATATTCTACCAATTTAAATTTAGCCTATCAACAGTTTTAAAAAATTCACTCTAACAAAGGTGTTCAGTACAATTTTTATTTATTTATTTTTATTTATATATCTATAAGTTTTATTCTCTAAGACCGTGTCTATGATTACTTAAATTTTAGCCATGAAAACACCACATAGGTACCTATCTGCTCCTACATTTAAATGTATGTAAAACAAGTAAGTCTGATATTCATTGACAGACATTATGACACTATTGTAGGTTTTAAACCAATCTTCTATGATTGACTGCATGTAATTACTGTGTTAATCCAATATCCGATGTAGCTGTCTTCCATTACGTATACAACCTACCAGTTTTTATCCAGCATGTTTTGTAATTATCTTCCTCCATGACAACGGTAATCAAAATTCTCAATTCCTACTGTTTTTCAATTTATTATTGAACGTTTTGTACTATTTTAAAAAAGAAAAAAATGTACTACTATGGAGCATTTCATTCCCAAAATACAATTTTTCACTTTAATATTTAACTTTACATTTGCTGTTTGTACCATCCTTTAGCACTCTCTTCGTACGCTCTGAGTAAACCTTCCAAGTCTTTCACATCTGGTGATAACCACCAGGGCCTCGTTTTTGAGCTGACGCCACTCGACGTGGTTTTGACACTAGTTTCTGATTTTTGGGGCAAAACTGTTTGTACGGCTTCTTGGTCCTGTATTGTCGCCTTTCTCCAAAATCTAGAAACAATTCAAAGAAACAGTTCAAGAACAGAAAAATCCCAGCAAAAATCAATTTAAAAAAAAGAGTCAAATATTTGTTATAGAAATTGGGGTCGTTGTCGAATGATTCTAAATAGCCGGAATTTTATACTTACAAATTCTAATCCAAACTAGCGATTTGCAGGTCAACATCCTGATTAATTTCGTCATAAAATGGTTAAAAATATAACGTGAGATTTATTGGTCTGAGACCTCCAGTTTTCCTTTCGAGGTATGCAAAACTATAGGCTGCCTTCAAAAATAATAAGTGTGTTCAAATATAAATTGTTCAAATTTTAGCGTAGAACATGCTTTTACTGGTACCTATTGCTTTAAAAAAATACTGTTTTGTGAGTCCAAAGTGTGTCACGAAAGCAGCGGGTTGACACGAGATCCTAAACTCACTTGGATCCTTCACACTAGGGAAACGGTCACCAGAGTGAGAAGGAGGATTGGTCAACTTCAATGTTTTCTCGATTCACCTCATCTTGCCCTACTTCTGCTCAACCTACTGTGAGACCTTTGTGGCAGTACGGATGCTCAATCTGGAGCTCAGCATCTGACACTCAGATTTACAATCCAGACAGTCCAGAACCGAGTTATCAGGAAATGTACAGGCTGCCCATGGTTTGTCCAAAACGACTGCTTTCACAAAGACCTGGATCTACCAACAGTTACTACCATACTTCACGCATATAACTTGCCTCGCGGATTATAGAACATCCTAGTTCCCTAGTGAGAAAAATGCTTGAAGAGCCGCGCCCCGAACGAACTTCGCGACGCTTCAAGAGAGAGTGGCCTTCAGATCTGATGAAATCCAAAATTCGGCTATGTTCGGTTGAAGTATTGTTAATGCCTTGTAAACGTGAAATCCCCCAAAAAGACGCTTCGCGTACAACAGTTGTCAAGCAACAAAATGCATGATATCATCCAATTTGGGCCAAATCAATAGTCAGATACTCTCACTATTTTTGACTGCGTATGGGAGTGAGACGCTTCTCCGAGGGCTTGGCCAATTTTCGTCGATTACACAATAAACACCATTGCTTTCCTTCGAAAGTGTTGGGGGAATTTCTCCTTCAAACGGACTTCCCTGATTTCTATGTAAAGACCAGAACCCACTACCTCCGCATTGCCTACTATTGCAGAGCTCTATAACTTTTAACACGAGACCAGTACGAAGTATGTACACTGTTTCATACCTTGTTATTCTCAGTTTTGTGAAACTACTCCCATTCCATTGTAAATATCATCTCTCGAAATTATAAGTGGGCTTTAAGGAGCGCTGTTAATCCAAAGTAGCATTACAGGGTTCACATCCCCATATAGGCAATTTATAAATTAAATATATCATTATTCAACATTAGAAATATATTTTCATCCTCAGTGAAATGTGTGAATCCTTACCAGTGCGATAGGCAAAAATCAGCCAAGCCAGTGATGAGTATTTCACTCCCGAATACAGTCAAAAAGAGTGAGAGTATCCGACTATTGGCTTGGCCCAAATTGAATGATATCATGCATTTTGTGGCTTGACATCTTTTGTATGCGAATCGTCTTTTTGGGAGTATATCACAAATTTTTGGTGGTCTAGGAGGAATAGGTGGAGGATATACGGGCGGATGGAGTCAGTCATTTCATTCGACTTTTTTGTCCGAGAAAAGGTTCCTGTCAAATTTAAATGTCCTAGGGTGACATGAGAGAATTAAGCTCAAATAGCTTATCAGCATAGAACCCGTAATTTTGTTCATTCCTAAATGCCCCAGGGAAGCTTCCTATCAAATTTCACATTCCTAGGGTGAATAGGAGATAATTTAGCTAAATCAGCTGATCAGAATAGAGCCCATCAATTCATTCGTCTCATAATGTCCCCGTGAGTTACCAAATTTCAACTTACCTAAACAGGAGAGAATTTAGCACACTCAGCTGATCAGGAAAGAGCACTTGAGTTTATTTGTACCTAGATGTCCCAGAGCGCCTCGCTATCAAATTTCAACTTCCTAGGGTGAACTGGAGAGAATTTAATTCATTCAGCTGTTCAGGACTTTGTCGTAGCGGCTCCAAAAACCCAAAAAGGCACTTCGTCAGGTCAAAAATGTAACCTATGTTTCAAATTTTATCAAAATTGGCAGAGGAGAATGGTAGAAGTGGGTGGGCAAAAAACGTGGTGAGATGAGACTGAAAGTCAGAAAATATGTATTTTGACGTCTTGTTTTAGCTTATATAGAATCGATCTGCCGTAACATATTTTGCATCAGGGGGCATGCCCCTCCAAGGATATGAAAAGAAAATCAAGATTGAGCAGACAGGGTGAGGTCGGGAGGAGGCCAATGTTGGGCCGAAGTTCTACTTTGTTACTTATCTCGGCGTCTCGCTGCAATGGTTTATTGAAAGCTTGGTAATGCGATTGCAATAGTTAATTTAAAGCAATGCGAGTGGCATTACATGAGGTCTCGCTGGATATTCAACGTTTCAGCTACCAAAGGAATGTCTGATTTCCTGGAGTTCCATGTTTTACCAATTGTATTTATTAACTATGCATACTTAATAGTGTTCCCCACGCTTTAATAAACTAAACGATACAAAAAAATAAAGTAGTTAGCAGAAAAACATTCGCTGACTAAACCTCTCCGGAAATAAAAGAATTTGGTTGAGAGCCTCTTTGGGTGGGACGTCAAGAGAAGAATAAAATAACGGTTTTTTTCTACATCAGCTTAGTGAATTAATTCTCTCTTGTTAATCCTAGGAAGTTTAAATTTGATAGGGAAACTCTCTAGGACATTAGAGTGATCACAACCAAGTTGACAAATGATAGGGAGACTCTCTGGGACATCAAGAGACGAATAAAATGATAGGCTCATTCCTGATCAGCTGAGTGAGCTAAATTCTCTCTTCTTCACCTTAGGAAGTTGAATTTTTATAAGGGGGCCTGTACTATCGACACTAGAGGGCAAAAAAACCGTGTTCCACGGTCTTCAATGTTAGCCGTTAGGCCCTACTAGGTTTAAACCAAGAATTTTTTAGAAGTCTAAACCTGGGAGACACCATAAAAGTGCTAAGTAGCCTTATTTATTATTTATGTGTAATCTGCGGTAAATGAAAAATAATGCTCTTATATAACAGTACAATATTACTTTTGATGGCTGGGTAGGCGTTCAACCCATCTTTCCTTAGGTCTCGTTCTCGTTGGCTGGCCTGGAGGTGTTGGTCGTCCTTTTACCCATCTTCTATCCGTGTCTTCTAAAAGCCTATTACGACGGTACAATATGTTGAATGAAGTAAGGTAGGTGTAAACATGATAGAAGTAGGTGTAAATATTATTAACAATTGAAATTTTACAAGGATATTTGTCAAAATGTCATCATGTCAGGAGACACGAGTGTTAAGCGCTAAGAAACCACGTTGAACAAATCGACTCCAGTCTCTGAATGTTAAACTTGTTTTAACTGTCAGGTTCCTTCAATGGACTCTATAAAAACAAAGTGACCTTTGAGCATTCGTCAATTATTAAACGATTAACAATTTATTGGATCCATCGACATGTGTTTAATTTACTTACTTATCTACATTCACTTTCTGTGCAAACCAATGAGTATTTTGGTCTAACATAATGGACGTTCATAGAAGCTAACCAAAATGAGTTGAAATTGCAACTATCTATCGTAGAGGATATCATTTTAATCTGAAGTTGTGAATCGTTAATCGTTAGAATAAAATGGACTAGTGGTTTGTGGATTCCAAAGGCTGCATTTCTACCTAACAGCAAGCCTTGTGATTTACTCATTGGCTCATTCGTTCACTCATATGCAAGCCATTCTTATTGGTATTCCTGGATTTGCTTGAATTAAAGAACCAGAATGTACAGGAAATTTGTAGCAGGACCAACAATGAATGTTGCAGTTATACTAGCTAATGACAAAGTCTGAAGGAATTGACTGTTTTGGACACGTTTTAACTGGGTACGCATTTGTATCAAGCTGCTATTCCTATCTCCGAACCGTACCTCCGATCAAACATTTCGACTCGACATACAGCAAATCGGGATTGTATTTATTGTGATATTGGAGGTGTTTCGGGTCCCAAGCACTACGTACTCCTTGCACAAGTCAATAAACTCAAGTCTTTTTCGCACTCCATATCCACGTCCATACGGCGTTGAAACGAAAACGCGAAGCACGAATTAATGAAATAATGGGAATAACACACATAACTATGAGAAAGGTGAGACGGAGTACGAGAATTTCACGAACAGAGGTACGGTACAGCGCAACATTGACCCCGTTCACACTAGTCTCACCTGCTCCAAACATCCCTTTGATACGCCCGGAAAAACCGCCAACAAGCGGATTGGCTCTGTACCATTCCTCCAAACCTCATTCCTTTGAAATTTTGCTGCCCCGAACCTCGCAGATGGGTTCGGAGAAAAGGTACGCACGTTTGTTACAAGGCTTTAGGTGCTGAGACATTTCGACTGGATTAGATCACATCATTTGAATTGCTTACCGATGTGAACCCATTTGGCGTTTTTTAATGTGGGCAAAAACTCTACGAACAAACATTTGAGTTGAGTAGATTTGATCAGCTCAGTCCGCCTTGAATCCAGTGTGTCCGGACTATGTTATCCTACTATGTAGCTCCTTCAAAGATCCTTCCTATGGTAGTGTAGCAACACCCTCCATTCTGTCTTCCATACGGAAATGACCGTAGGCTTGGATTGTCTCACGTCCTGAGTTAAGCCTAATTGTTATTGCTTTGAAAAAAAAAAAAAAAATCCACTAGGAGTTACTAAACCCACTCTACTCAAAGGGATTAGGAACTACTACAATTTTTGAGAACACATTTAGTGTTACATTAACAAAATCACATGCAGATGGTATTGCTGTAGACTCTTACTTGTTTCTTAGATGAGGAGTGCAATACGTACCTGTTACGTAAATGGAAACCCGTGCAGTTGAAGAGGATTAATTAGCGTGGGCAGCCGATTGATTTAAATGGCTAATTTTCCCGGTACTTCTCTCTAAGAAATAGTATGAGTTCCAATTCTACCAAGGTATCGTCATTTTTGCAGCTCAGCTGATTTAGATGTAACTTAAGTTGACACATCTCTAGAACCAGATTGTAACATCACACTTCCTGACAGCACTTTCACTTCCTCACTTTCTGAGCCAGAACAATCTGTTAGTGATCAGGACCTCTCTTGGACAAAGGAGCTGCTATGTGCAAAATATTGCACCTCGTCATTTTTTGAACCCCAATTCTGCCTATGACGGTTGATATTTGACTCTGGAGAGATGTTAGGAACATGTCAGGAAATTAATGCAGTTGGGGGATTTAATTAATCGGCCTCAATAGCCGAGTGATTTAAATGGAGACTTTTTCATGGAGCTTTTCTATAAGTTATGTAGAAAGTTATGTATACGTTGACTACCACAAAGACATAAATATGGATGACTTACTGTTTGATGTTGCGTGCCAATCTATCACCTTTAGGTGGATTCATGTCATACTGACCAACGGTCTTCAACATATTGAGGACCCTCAACTGGAATAAGAGGAAAGTTTAACTAGGTTCTCTTAAGAAAATCTGGCAAATAGGTTTCTAGGGCCGAACCTAAGATAGAGGAACATAAATATTTTGTTACCTACTAATTATTTAAAGATGGAAGAAAAGTGGATACAAATTACTCAAATTTAACCCTCCCTTGCCCCATAAACCTGACTACACGTGTCTGAATTAATGATCAACTACATAGATCCACATTAAGATCTGGTGTCAACGACAGCAAAATAATTAAAGAGAAAAAAAAATACGAGAAAGAAAAGAGCTTTGAAAACCTATATTATTTTCCACATCAAAACTAAGACAACCGCCATTTCATTAAACATGAACAAGCACATGGTTGGTATCGATTATTTTGGGCCCACTATACATGACTATTGGTAGAAGGCAAGAGAAGAGAAATGTCGCCTTGTTCACATGCCAAATTGAACATTGAGAGCTGTGCATTTGGAAGAAGCGTCGGATCTGTCAAGTGGCTCAGCAACCATGACCAAACAACACAGAGCCGATGTGAACCCACATCGCCATGAAACAGGCCTTGTTGTCTGGAGAGACATCGGAAGAAGTGGAGATATATTGCACCAATTTCAAAAAATCATACCGGGAGCTGAGGGAAGCTTTCCAGAAACTTGACGCAGAGGAAGTTCAGTAGGAATTGGCTATGCGAGGCAAGGAATGGACCTTAACTGCATTGCTGTTCTGCATGTGGGAGAAGCATGGGAACACCGGGTGCAGATTGTGAAGGAAGCACTGGTTGCAACACTGAATGAGCATGCATCTAAGGAATAAGTATTGATCACTGTTCTACCTGACGAGGAACTTGTTGACAACAGCCATCCTCTAACAGACGTCTCAGTGGACTCTGCTAACATGGAATCCCTCCCTTCGAATCACTTTTTATAAATTGAATCACCCACCTTGTTGGCTTGAAAACAATTGCCTAAGGGCAGCTTGGCGGAAAGCCCAGCAGATTGCTGATTCGTTTTGGAAGAAGTAGATCAACGAACATCTTCCAGAGCTAGTTAAACCGTAATAAATGAAACAATGCAGTGGAACCCCTCAAAGTTGGAGATCTAGTAGTGTTGGGAGAAGACACATACCCAGTCGTTGGCCCAGCGGAATTGTAATTGCAACTTACCTGGGCAAGGATGGATAGGTGAAAACAGCAGACGTCAAAACAGAACACGGGGCATTATGCCGACCATTAATAAATAATCCAGCTTTTTTCCCTCCTTAATTTATTTACTGTCGTTGACATTTGGGAACTGGAGATTATTTATCTAGATTTCTCGGATTGGTTGTTTGGTTGAGGTTTTCATGACGGTTTGTGAAGAAGGTGAAGAATCACTAACACTGAGAGGAATTAATGTATTATTAAGAAATCATACTGTTTAAATACATTTGATCAAAAAACTTGTTTTAATAAAATCCAATGGAGATGTTGGGTTCCAGTTGAAAGAAAACATAATCTAAAAACCTTAAATAAATTACTAGGTAAATATCGAAAAGGATTTTGATAATAAGGGTAGGTTTACATAGCAGATAACTCCACATGGATTTATCATGTGTTAGAAGAGTAAGTAACTAGATTGAGAAGATAAATGTTCATGCGCAACTTGTCAAACTGTTGTTTCTTTATCAAAAAAACACCTTGCGTCTAGATTGGGTTTTTCACATCCGTTTCAATCGTCAGCTTCATAGGTTGAATAGCAAAGAACTTAGCTTTGGAAATCACAAGGCCAAGGTATCACTACTACATATCATTTTTTCGTTACGTTGTTAGATAGCGATTTTCGGCAAGAAGGTCTCCATAAAAATCTATTCTACGTTAAAATCTATCCAGTGATACCTACTGACGATGGCCTAAGTGTCGAAATCAAATTATTTGAAAATGAACAGCACTAAGGATGGTGGTCTAAAATTCATCAGCCCACATCAATGCACAGATTGTAAATTAGAATCAACTGGTTTAGGGGTTTATCAAATGATGAAATCGCACAAGCCAATAGCCAATCTGACGGACATCGATCGAACGACCATCTAACTGTAGTAAGCAGTAAGAGCATTTCCTGGAGAGGACGATCCGTTATAAAATACGGTAGATGAGATGAGGGGGGGGGGGGGTGTCTTCTGAGAGTAAAGCAAATATCACTTACCACAGGCTCTTTCATGTTCTTTTGAATTATTTCACCCTCGGATGCTTCAGGAGATTTCAACTCGTAATCTTTGTTCTCCTCAGGGAAATTACAAATTCCATGGAACACTTCTTCGAATTCATTGAACCTGTACTCGAAGAGTTCATCTGTTTCTAGCTCGGTATCCATGGTAGCTGGCGAAGACCATTTGGAAGTTGTGTGAGCCCTTGCTGTTAACACCTGCAATGGAAAGTTTCAGATGATTGGGGTCATTGTGAAACTTCTCACATTATTATCACAATATATGAAGATTGCTGAGGTCTAGCTGCTCTCAGGCGAAAACCTTCCACAGCTAGCTAATTCTACCAGCCTATCCCTAAATCCCCACACACATTATGAAAATTACAATAATGCCTCTCCACTACTGTTCATTCGATGATTCTCAGTTATTACTATCGAAATATAATTCAAATAAAGACTAAATAAAGACGTGAAAATGTTTGTTTTCGATTTTAAAACGTACTTTAAAACTTGTGGAAGAAAGAACCCGAGTAAGATCAGCTGGTATTCTAGATTCTGAAGTGTGTACTGGGGCAACTTCGTTCTCATCAATAGGTTTCCAATGGTTAACGCCACCCAGAACTCCTATGTATGTGCCAGAGAACGTCCAAAGTCGAACAGTACGATCGAGGCCACAACTGAAACGGGCAAAACGCTTTAAGTCGACAGATTGCACTCACCATCTTTAAAAAATCTAAGAAGATGAAAAAAGGGTGGCGTAACATTATAGCATAAGAAATACATATTATGAATTTCTTCTGTGAAACGGAAATGTAACACGTCGATCAGCTCTATATTTTGTTCATAACTAGGTATCGGATGGTAGCTTTCGGCTCAGCGAAAAATTAAACATCTGTATCGCTGATCAACACAGAAATGTGATCCATAGTAAATACCTAATGGGTTTTTTAGAACCAATATACATGAAGCCCAACAGTATCATTAACGGTTTGCGATGTAATGTAGTAGTAGATCACTGCACGAAATCGGAAATATGTTCTGTAGCTCATCACTCTAATGAATAGGATTCTAACAACTTGGCTTCTAGGAAACTTCATTATTGCATAACTCTTACGTTATATAAATTTTTTGTTTGTCGAGGAGCTCAATGTGCATAACTCTATCAAGATGATTCCGGCTGGAAGAGCAGAGAAAAGGCTCTTCTTGTCCCCTAACAGCCCGTTTGGCTCTCCCGAGGATCTTGTCATTCATTAGAAATGGAAATTCTAGCCTGAGAGCAGGAACACACCGGTGCACCACCATTTCAGGAAGGACGCAATAGTTCACAATGTGCCATATCTTCACATAACCGAACCTTGTTCCTATGAATTCAAATGCTTCAATAAATTAATGAAATACAAAGAAAAAAGTACTGTCATGCAGCATGGGTGATAGAGCGAATTTTCAAAGAAAAGTTGTGAATAAAACTGAGGAGACAGCCATGTGACGAGATCGCATAGAAAATTCGTAAGACACGCAGCCGAACTCAAAAATTTGGTCAGTTATGGGTATTTTTCTCCTAAAAATAGATTTTTCTCATTTATTTATTAATCTTATAGATCAGGGAATGGTTGCAATCGTCTCAGCGCTAAAAAAAAAAAAAAAAAAAAAAAAACTTTGACTGTGACATCTCGACATCCCACACGCCTTACTGTCAAAAATCCGATTGTTTAAAGCAATCTTTGGAACACTAAATTGAAAATTTTGAACTTTTAATTCTGGAACGATCGAGCTGGCTAACGAATTCGACCTGTTTTTTGCCAAGACGGATTTTTCTGCGTTTTAAGGGATTTATCGTCTAAAAATACATCCGATATATATTAATTGCTATGCAATTCTTCGGCCGACCCCCAATAATTTTTTATCTAACGTCCGGGAAGAAATTAAAGATGATTTTCACGTACAACCGTTGCTATCGTCCGTGACACGAAGCGCGAGTTTGTGGGTTCGAATCCCAGTCAGGCTTGAAATTTTTTTTATATCAATTTTTTTCGCATCGTGGGTTCGAATCCCCCAGCCAGGCTTGAACATTTTTTTATATAAAAATTTTTTCAGGCTAAGAATTGCATAGCAAATTATCCTCGTTTTCTACGCAGTAGAAAAGAGAAAAGATCTATGTTAATAAATAAAAAAATAAAAAACTATAATAAATCGTTATAAACATTGCATAGCAATTAATATATTAGTTCTAAGAAATGACGAGAAACGGTACAGGGAAGGTGGCGGGACGACCACCCCACCCACCCCTAACCTTCTGGACAATAATTGATGGGTTGGGTGGTTCAATTTTAAATTTGAAAAAACCATCGTGATCAGTACGCACTCCTCCAGAACTTGACTAATTGGGATTTTTCAAAAAATGCGCCAAATCTGATCCCCAGGGAACCAAGTGTGCGAATTTTGCAATTTCGGACATCGGAACCAATTAGCGAAAATTCTGAGCTGTTTCTAAATTCAATGCAATTTACAGATTAAAAATCGATTAATTATTAACGGAATGAGAGCGAAAATTAATTTGCCGTTGATGGTGCTGCCATCTACCGAATATTCCTACAAGTTTTTTTGGGGTTATTTCCCCTTAAGTACAGTTACCTACGTGAAATATTGATATATAAATTATTATTGATATCGACATTTTATACGTTTTTTATTTGAACCTAATGAAGCTGCTTTTCTAGCTGTCTCGGCCTGCATAAAACATTGTTTTGTCTCCCGACATATGCCCCCCCCCCCACGAAGACCCATTGTTGTGAGGGGACTTGGCCACCGTTATTTTTCGTTTTTGACAATGTTGAATGCTCGCATGTAATTATTCTAGACAACCGAAGATTGAAATATGTAATATTCTTCAATAGATAACCCGCCTCCGACAGTGCGGTTCCGTGAGGGCCTCCAAAGGATAGTACCTACCTAACTAAGTAGGAAGGTAGGTACCAAAAAAGGAACTAAAGGTCCCCATTTTGACACGGTACATACGTAGGTATAATAAATTGAATTATCATGAAATTACGCAGTTACTTAGTTAGTAACAATTATTTGTTATTTCAATTTTATTTTTCAGTTTTTATTAGTTTTATTTACTAAAAAATGTTTTCTTAGGTTTATAACGCTTGTTCACTTTTTGAACTTCACACTACCATCATTGAAAGACAATGGGGAATTTTCATGGTTATTTTTTATTTGCTCAATAGAAAGATCTGAGCGAGAGCTTTTCAAAAAGGTGATATATGATGGGTATCTGAGCAGTAAAACTGCTCTTAAAATTCATTTGCACAATGACGTCACGGCCCCAGCCTGCCTGGGGGAGCCCTCTGCTCCCTTGCCCTACTACTACTACTACCACTCTTATGAGCTAAAAATTACTTCTAGGGGATTTTCAAGAGTACTGAATTCGAATCTGAGGTCAAAAGTGTGAAACTCCAACAGAAGAAAGTTCCCCATCACTCATATCCTTATAACTAGTTGCAATTTTACCTGTGAATAGAAAATCATTATCTTCGTCGGTCGCCATCGTTGTTACATAGTCCCCAATTATGTGAACAGCGTAGAAAGAATCTATAAATCCTCCTTTGGGGTTGTGTGACCACAACTGTACCGTCCCAGTCTGCAAAGCCACGAACAGAGAACCTACGTCAGGGTGATCCGGCCTGACATCCAAAAATAGTAGGCAGTGAACCTCCATTTTGTCTGCAATACATGATGCCATAAGCCATACTTAGCAAGAACTAGAAATAGGTAAAGACTTTAAAAATCAGGTATATTGTTTATTCAGATCAGTTAAAGCTGAATTTTCCATAAGTCACGTTTATCCTTATTCCTTATTGACAAAATACTGGATATATTTCTTTATTAATCTACAACTATTGGAGTTCAGCTACTCCAAGATGGTGATATTCAGTCCTACTCCATAACACAGATTTTCCAAGGAGCTGCAGTCGACGGAGTTCATAGGAGCAACATTCATGGTAGGATTCCAATTACCACCAAAAATCAATGCCCTTTTTGAGTTATTTGGGAATTTCATTTTTGCCCGCAGCAAAATGGTTTCCTTTTGAAGGCCTGGGATCATTGTTCCATAACTTTTTAGAAATTGTAAACGTTGAAAAAACTAACAGGCTGTTGAACAGCTAAAATGACAAACCAACATGATTGATAAAATTAGGTACTAAGACCAATAAGTTTGAAGCTATACCACTAGAGAACCAACTTTTATGGTGGTACAATGAATACATATTTCTTTTTTCTTTACTGCAACAAGGAAAACTAAACTAATGGATTGAATTTATATTTAATAGTTATTGAATAATAAAAAATCAGTCAAGATAATTTACAGGGTGATATAGAACGAGGAAAATACCAAAATCTGAAAAATTACAACGTAAACCCACTTTGTTATCTTTGTCACCACCTCAGGTGGTCATCAGATTGTCAAGAGTGGTGTTATTTCAACAATAGTGAAGTCTGCTCCTAGGTAAATCATGGGGGCTTTTAGTGAGGTTTGCAGAACAGCACAGCAAATCAAAAACTGCGGCGTTATAATTTAAAAATAATAACGGCGTTCAACCACAAAGTTAATTTTAACATCAGGTACCTATCGATAATATTGTTAATGACTTGAACAGGATTCCAAATTTACAACTTGAGACTTACTAACAAGGGGAGGCTACATTGTTGACCCGTGTCCGAGCGTTTCGTCTAATGGGCCTTGGAACCAAGAACAAAATCCTTCAATCTTACAGAATTTTGAAATTTGACGATTTGTTTTTGCTTCATTTTTAGTAAGTACACCTCTATCCTTTTGGAAATGAAAAACGCAATACACTTTTTCTTTTTTTAATTTAGAATTTGAAAAATACATTTTTTTTTTTTTTGTTTTTAAGACGATGAAATGAAAATTTTGTTACAGTTTTGTTTTCCTTCAACTCACCAGGACCGGCAAATCCTTTAAATTCTTGGGCCTCGCATGAGCAGGGGGGTTCACAACTACAGGAAGGATGTGAAGCCACAGAAGCCTGCCCCTCGGATACTCGTTGACTCGTGAATGAATGTTTCGCTTTTTTCATAGTCGTATCACTATCCTCATTCAACGAGTTGGAATTTTTCATAGAGTCCCTTTCTTTTCTTTGAAAAGGTTTTACAAACGCATCCTCGGTGCTTGAAGTCCCTGAGATGCTATACAAACTGGAATAAATAGATAGACTAAGTGTAGGTAACCACCTGCAAAGCTTAGAAAGAGGGAAAATGCCAAGAATACAATTGAAGTGCCATGCAAGTAAACGGATAAAATATTTAAAGAGGCCGAACCTTACGGATTCTTCCCCAAGATCAGTTTTGTGATACATCGCTTCTACAACATCTTTTTTGAAAGCCGCTTTAAATCCCATCGTTATTCTGAAAAAATATGGCAGATATTGAGCAAATAATTCCGAGTAATGTAGGTAGGTTGGTTGGTACCTACCTACCGACCAAAGCCTCTAAAAGGGTTATATTAACGCCGACTAAAGGAAACTCGCTTTTTGTTACCTAGTCAGTAGTGAGGGAGTAATTATGGTTTTCATCTAAGCCAGATGACGATAAAACAAACAAAATAAATACAAACGAACAGATAGCTCAATTACATAACTCTATTGACACCCAATTTCTGTTTATTTTTTATTATTAATTTGTATTGATTTATTTTTTCATTTTATTTGGATTTTAAATAAAATAAATTAATGTTTCAATAAATATGTTTTTATAATATTCATTAACTGGTTTATTTTAGTTCATTTTTTTCGCGAATTGTTTGCAGAAAATAGGCACCATAGAGGCGAGTGGCTTGATACATTTTTCAACTTTCAATAGCTGTAGTTCCAGTGGTTTTGCACATAAAAATTTGGTTATGGTGTTGAAAGGTCGAAGGCTCTTCAGAGAACAGATCCGTACCAAAAACAAATTTTTTTTGGACGAGCAGGTAATTCATTTTTCATAATTAGTGCCTGTTTCAAGTCATATGCAGTTTTTTTTTTTTTTTTTTTTTCCCCAAATCAGTGTCTTACAAAGTTCTACCTACAGACCAGTCTTTCTCCTTTTTAGCCAATTTTCGAACAAATAATGAAATAGACCCCATCGCAAATGAAGCCACATATTTCAAACAAATTCAAATTTTCTCCACTAACACGAAAAAACATTGAAGCCTATATATGTTTTTGGGCTATATTACCACGCTCAATACTAGTATGGAACGTAACAAGAAACAATCTAACTTCCATTATCCTGAAAAATTCCTCTCTATTCGTCGCCAATCTGCTCCTAGATCAAACAATCATACAAACTTCCTAGTTAGATTTTATAATACAATATTGTTGGTTTAAAAATAAAGGTGGAGATGCATAAGCGCCTAAATCATCATGGATAATTTAAATATATCAAATAAAATAAATAAATTAAATAAATTAAATAAATCATGAAGTTTTGGTTGTTCGGTAAACGTGTTGATTTTCGCTCTGTCAAAAATGCAGAAATTGAAGGGTAAAAAGTTGTTCAAAGGATAATTTTTTCAGTTAATTCGGTTCAGTAGAGATTGGGTCATCGTTATATGTAAAAGGTCAGACAGGGTTTTCTGATTTGTTGACTTAAGGGAGTGTTTTCGAGTTTACAAATTTTGTTACAAGTTTTTTCAAATAAAAATTTCGTTGTTGTATGCGTTACCAAGAAATTGCCTGGGAATGTCCCAACTATCACATGGAAACCTTCCCCGGAGGACACAAACAAACGATTCAAGAAGAAGTGACGGACCTTCTAGAGTGCCTTGCCAATATTGCGATGCGATGTTTACAATAAGAGGGATGACAAATCACATCAGGGCAGCACACGCACACCAAATAAGTACCCCCTTAAATAATTCATCTCGATTTTCCTTGTCTGAAACGATTCGTCCTCCACTCATCCCAGACAACCCGCAACAATCAAATGCCCCAAGCCAGGAAGTTTATTGAAAGTAATGACACAGTGGAAAATAAATAACGCGGACACGAGTTGATGAACGGGATAAAAGGTTTAATTACTATAAGCGAGGAAGGCGAGAAACAGACTGATGCAATAGGGTACATGAGCGGTAGACATGGTGGGGAGAGGGCATACAGAATTGCCAACCTTTACAATACCCCCTCTCAATTCTGCGAATTCATTATCAATTTAAAATGTACAAAATACAGGTACTCCCTAATCAGTCAAAATACACACAAATACAAATCAAATATTTCAAAATATAAGTCCATAATTCTCTAAATCTACATAACAAAGAATACTCAATACATTTCATCAGATAAATTCAATTTTTTAACAAGAATACTAAATTTATTTGCACTCAAAGGCTTAGTCATTAAATCAGCCAATTGATCATTAGTAGGAACAAATATGAGCTCAAATATTTTCTCCTCTATCATATTCCTCACAAAATGTACTTTTACATCATAATGTTTAGACCGTTTGGTCTCTCTGGTAGTTGCAATTTTAATAGTTGACTGGTTATCCTCGAAAATCTGAATACATGTGGCTACATTTGAAATCCCATCCAATAAGTTCTTTATAAAAATGCATTCATTCATACCATTAGCTATAGCGTAATACTCAGCCTCAGTACTACTCTGTGCCACAGTGTTTTGCTTTCTAGAACCCCAATTCACTATATTATCATTCAAAATTATAATATTACCAGATATACTCTTCCGCATCGACATAAGATTGCAAAATATTGTCAACACTACCTTTACACTTGAAAAACAAACAATAGTTTTGGGTCAACTTTAAATAGCGCAACACACGCTTAATAGAATTCCAATGAATTACAGAATAGCAATTTTGAAAACGTCCAAAATACGAAACAGTATAACATAAATCTGGTCTAGTACCCAACATAATATACATTAGGCTACCAACCAATTCACGATATGGATAACGCCCATCACATTCACCACCCTTAGGCAAGAACAAATTTGGTTCAATTGGTGTAGAAACAGGAACACAGTTCTCCATATTGAATTTATGCAAAACCTTCCCTATCATTTTACGTTGTGAAACAGCGATTAGACCATCTGAGATCATAATTTCAATACCCAGAAAAACTATCCTGTTACTTCCTCTCGAGAGTTCACGAATCTTCATATTCAAAGATAAATTTTCCTTAATTTTTACAAATTCGTTTAAATCGTCAGTGAAGCATAAAAAATCATCGACAAAAATCAATAAAAACGTAGTCTTGCTATTATTAAAATTTTTTATTTATTTTTTTTTTATAAATGCTTTATTTTGAGGGATAGGTAACATAAATGTATACATTTTTCAAACGTGACATAATAAAAAATATAACAAAAACCATAATTATAAATATTTTTACAAAACTACATCACAAAAAATAGGTCCCACAAAACCCACAAAGACAATGTCTGTGCGTGGGCATTTTCTACAAGATATTTCTAATGTATACATGTCATCGTCTATCTGGTGCGTAAATATTTATACAAATTACTTGAGGAACAAAAGATAACAAAAACTTTAAAATACAAAAAATAAAAACAAAAGGGTGGAAAGAAAAAAAAAATAAAAATAAATAAATAAAATTAAAAAAAAAAATATATATATATATATATAATAAAACAAAAAATAAAATAAATGATAAATAAAAATAAATAAATAAATAAAAATAAAATAAACAAATAAAACATGATGCGGATAGATGAGGGTGTAGGTTCTAAAAGTTCTGAGTTACCCAGATTCTGAGCTCATTACGCTTTTTAAGGTTGAACGGTGCCTGCAGCAAGTGAGATGGAAGGCGATTTAATAATTTGGGTCCACGGTAAGGGGCTTGTTGTAAACATAATTGACTGCTTCTACGAGGGATAACAAAGGTATTTGGATTTCTAGTAGAGTGAGTGGATTTTGATTTTTCGAGAAGGGACGGTCTTTTAATGAAATATTTTGCAAGTTGGAAGTTAATAATTTGAGGTATATTAAGTATTTTCGTATCTAAGTATAATTGGTCTGATGGGTATCTACAGCTTTTTTTTATCATGATTTTTAGTATTAGTTTTTGTGCTATTTCAACAGGGTGTAGATGTGTACTGTACGTCCCTCCCCAAGCAATCGCGGCGTAAGTTATGCTTGAATGTATAATAGCGTGGTACATAATTTTTATAAATTTAAAGGAGACTATGTTTCTTACTCTATAGAAAATATAGGAGCATTGCCGAATTTTATTGGTCAATTTTGTTATGTGGACGTTAAATCTTAATTGCTCGTCTATTAAAAGACCCAGATATTTAGTGTGAGTTACTCTTTCTATTACTTTACAGTTACAGGACAGCGTATTTTGGCATCTATGGAATTTAATGAGTATGTCATTATCTGGAGCACTTTTTTTAGAGTTGAAAAAGCATATATAATTAGTTTTGTTATAATTTAAGGCAAGTAAGTCTTTTTCCAGGTGGTCAGTTACTATTTTTATACAATATTCAGCCAATGCATACGCCTCCGACCATGTTTTGGAAGAGATCACAAGACATGTGTCGTCAGCGTAGGACAAAATGGATGCTGGCAGGTTCATGGAACATAAACTATTAATATAGATGAGAAAAAACAGCGGACCGAGTATTGTACCTTGAGGTACACCTGCTTTCAGAATACCTGGGTCACTCAGAAACTCATTATTTATCTTAGTAAATTGCACTCTATTTCTTAGATAATTATCAATAAGTGTTAGGGCATCACCACCAAAACCACAGCCTTCAATTTTTTCGATCAATTTGTCATGATTTACTAGATCAAAAGCCTTTCTTAAATCTAGGAAAATTACAACAGTCTTTAAATCCAATTCCATATTTTCTGAAATGCAATTAATCAGTTTGAAAATAGCATCTTCCGTACTTTTATTAGGCCTAAAACCAAACTGATTTTTTGACAGGAAATCAATATCATCCAGGAATAAAAAAATCCTAGTTTTCAAACTTATTTCCAACAGCTTTGCAATATGGGATATGAGTGATATTGGCCTATAATTGTCCATAGAGTCTTTTTTCCCTCCTTTGAAAATTGGGGTTACAACAGCTGTTTTTAGTTTTTCCGGGATACAACATGATGTGAATATTAAATTAAAAATGTATGAAAGAGGTGTTATGATATAAATGTATGAAATACAAACAAGGATCAATTTTTGATCTATTAAAACCAAGCTTCATCAAAAATGAATCTAAATACCTATTAAAACAACAAGGGCTTTCACGTAAGCCATAAAGTGCTTTCACCAATTTCAAAACTTTACCACTTTCACACTTTAGTCCAGCGGGTGGTTCCATGAAAACGCTGCTGCTGAGAGGAGACGCCAAAAAGGCACTACTCACGTCCAACTGTCGAAGGTACAAGTTCTTTTCCACAGCTAATGAGAGTAGTACTCTCAGGGTTGTGAGACGGGCAACAGGCGCGTATACGTCAAAATCCGTTTTCGGCTGCTGATAGCCACGAGCAACCAAACGCGCTTTCTTTTGAATTTCGCCCTCCACATCTTTCTCAACAAACACCCAGCGAGAATCTATCACCTTCACATCATGAGGACGATCAACAATTTCGTAGGTTCCATTTTCTTCCAGCGAAGTAAGCTCCTTCTGGATAGCAGGCCCCCATCCATCCTCAACAGCATCATCATATGACTCTGGTAGGGTTCCTCCAACACATAGTGCCAGGAGATCACAATCATAATCCTGAAGGTAATTTGGTTTACGTATGGTGCGTTCCGACCGACGCAGCTTTGGCATATCCCCTGGGGATTTCTCCGTTACTACGTCTTCCTTTACAGGCGTCTTCGCTTTCGTCTCCACAGTAGCCTCCTCTTTACAGACACTAGGTCGGTTCCTCTCAGGCTCCGCCTCCTCATTTTCCGTGTCTGTTCCACCAGGGATACATGGATTTATAGGCACTTTCCAGGTTTCATCGAAGCGCACATGACGACAGGTGACTACTTTTCGTTTTAGTGGGTCCCATAAACGATAACCGTTATCCACATACCCAACCATGTACATCTTCTTGGAATGGGATCTTTTCGATATTCACATCAACACCGCCCATGGTAGTGACAGGCAATGTTCCACAACGGTTTGCAAAAATCGATTCACCTGCCTTCGCCACTCCAATCCTTCTATCCACGGCTTCTCCGTTGATTAGAAATGATCCAAAATCATCTTTAATTAAATGTCTGGTGCTTCCACTATCCAATACGAAAACGATCACCCCCTGACTTTGTTTACAAACAAGTCCGAAATCGTTGTTGTTGTTGGCCTCATCACCATCCCGTTCCATGGACAAGAAACAAACCGGATCCTCTTTCTCTTCGGCAATCACCGCCCTCTGTTCTTGTTTCTTTCTCATCAAACAATTCTCTTTTCGGTGTCCTCGTTGTTTGCAAAAGAAACATTTTCCGGGAAATTTTAATGGCTTGCCTTGTTGGAAATTCCCTTTGGTTGATAAATTTTCCTTCAGAGAACGCAATTTCTTGAATGACGAAAACGCATGTTGGTCACACTGCATTGTCCCTGCTCCCTCGGATTCAACATGGCCACCTCTTCTTCGAACACGATCTTCCTCCGCCAAAAGCCGGTTTTTTACATAATCAAGGTTGATCTTCGACGAAGATGAATCCCCATCAATTCCGTCGTTGAATGCGATGTCAATCGCCGAAACGACATTGTCGTACTCTTCGGGCATAGCAACCAAAAGTTGAACGATAATTTCAGCGTCATCAACTTTCCCGCCAGCAGTGCGAAGTTCCGAACAAACGTTTCCAAACTCGATGAAAAACTCATGAAGGGGTTTATCACCTTTGAATTCCATTCGGCGCCAACGTTTCTGAATTTGAATCCGAGAAACCATTCCCGTTTTAAGGTAGGTCTTCCGTAGGCAATTTATCATGTCTTTAGCAGTAGCCTTTTCTTTGACCATTCCAAGAATGTTATCATCCACTCGATCAACGATTATCCCGCGGGCTTTTACGTCCATCTTTTTCCAAGTAGCAAGAGCCGTGGATTTTGTCGCATCTTTAGCATCCTCCACCGGGGCTTCTCCGTCAATCGCTTCCAGCACTCCATTTTGCTCGAGTACTAAGCGAACACGAAACTCCCAGTTGCCAAAGTTTCTCCCATCAAAGGGTTTGATCAAAGGGGTTTGATTTGAACCGGCCATCTTGCACACGAAACCAACCCACGCCGCGACACCACAAACTCTACACAACTATATATAATTTAACTCGACAAAACCGACGTTATGAAACACACAGTGCGTAAAACGTGAACTAGGGCCATAACCTATTGAAAGTAATGACACAGTGGAAAATAAATAACGCGGACACGAGTTGATGAACGGGATAAAAGGTTTAATTACTATAAGCGAGGAAGGCGAGAAACAGACTGATGCAATAGGGTACATGAGCGGTAGACATGGTGGAGAGAGGGCATACAGAATTGCCAACCTTTACAATAAAGTTTCACAGTTCATTCAAAATATGTTTATTTCGGGTTTTGGAGCCCCCATGCTAAATTCTGACGGGGGAAGGAAGGATCAGCCTTGGTATTTACGTTGGAGAAAAGCCATGCGCTTTCAAGGGAAGCAATACACCCTTCCTCAAGGGGTTGTTGGACGAGAGTTCGTCATGGCCTTAACAGACGAAGTGAATGGAGTGGTGAACGAGTCTCATGATTCAGAAAGGTTACTTGTCTTTTGTACCACAGTGCTGCAAATAGAATATAAAGTAAATGCTGAAACAGACATTCGCCGGGTAATCAAAAAATGTATAGAGATGTGGAGACAAGAGTCCAATGATGAACTCCTCCAAGAGGCAGAACGCTGTGACTGGCAGTTGAGAAAAAGAAGAAGGAAGGAAGACGAAGCACATGGGACCCGGGTTTTCACAAGGCTAGTTGTACAAAGTAGGCTTCGAGAGGCAACCCGCTGGATAACAGATGACTTGGGGCGTGGGGTCCTTCAACCAGAAGAAATACTGGCAGATGGAACCTCGGTTCTCGATACTCTACAAAAAAAAGCATCCTAGACAGCTACAACCAGATGAGTCAATCTTTGTATCAGATGAGCCATTACCATTATTGGTAGATGTGGAAGTGACTGAAGCCACATAGAAAATACTGCTTGGACAATAAGGGGAAGCGCTGGGCCCAGTGGTACTAATGCAGAAACTTGGCAAAGCTTGTTAGTCCGTTTTGGGGCACACAGCCTCCGACTAAGAGACGCTGTGGCTCTGCTAACGAGAAAATTGGCCAACAGCATTGTGGACTGGAATAGAATAAGAGCTTTGCTAGCAAGACGCGCAATCGCACTAGACAAATGCCCTGGAGTTAGACCAAACGGAGTTGGTGAAGTAGGTACTACAAAGAGTCATTGCAAAAACAATTGCTCATGTCACAAGAGAAGATCTACAGGAGGCATACGGCTCGGACCAATTATCGGCTGGCATCCGTTCAGGTATCGAAGGAGCAATTCACGCCATTAGTGGATTATTTGACGAGGATGAGGCTGAAGGGCTACTTTCGGTAGGTGCTGCAAATGCTTTTAACTCTTTGAGCAGACTGCTGGCATTGTGGAACGCAAGAGTGTACTGGCCTAGATGCAGTCGATTCCTCTTCAACACATACCGAGGGTTTCCAGTCATCCTTTTCCGACAAGCTGACAAGCTTGCTAAGAAGGTACTACACAAGGTGATCCGCTAGGTATGCTTATGTATGCCGTGGGGTGAAAAACGTGAGGTGAAAACAAAATTGGTATGCGGATGACGCCTCGTGTGTTGGCTCATTGGACCAGATCAGAGTGTGGTTTGATCTCTTAAGTGAACAAGCCTACCAACAGTTACCTACCTGAGCCCTCCAAAAGCTACCTCGTTATAAAGCCGGGCTTTGAGCAGAAAGCAGCAGAGATCTTTGGGAACTTAGACGTGAAAGTTGTCTATACCCATTGGTTTCTAGGGGGAGTTGTTGGGCCCTGAGACTGAGTAAGAACCTATGCTCATAAAAAAGTGGACGAATGGATAAATAATCAAGACCAAAAAGCTTACAGAAGCAGCTCGTTTCAGCCCCCAAGCTGCTCACACTGTTTTCACTAAGTCTCTGCAGTGTCAATGGGCATTTCTACAAAGAGTATTGGAAGCAACTGGAGAAGAATTTGAACCCCTTTGGCGTGTTATTTCCAGAGAGCTTATACCTGCCATTTTTGATCGAGACACAATAAGCATCAACGAAGTAGACGTATTAGCACTTCCAGCCAGACTTGGTGGATTGGGAATGATGAACCCACACTGGATGGAGAACGTGCTTACCAATCGTCTAAGACAACTTCTGAAAAAGTTGTGTCATCAATTTCAACAGGGGATCACCCCTGACCACTTGACTTCAGAGACCATCAAGAGAGCGTGGCTTCAGTCATAAAAGAAGAGCGGGACACCAGAAAAGAAGTGCAGGAGGAAAGGAGCAGAAGGCTAATTTTGGCACTTGAACCCAAGCAGCAGCGAATCCTGAATCGAGTAAAGGGCGCATCTGAATGGTTAAACATTGTAGCAACTGCAGCAGATGGGCAAGACCTCTCTGCTGATGAATTTAAGGATGCGCTTGCACTCCGTTATGGACATGTGCCGAACAGCCTACCTGCCCATTGTGACGGTTGTAATGCCAGCTTCGACGTCAACCACGCCTTGAACTGTTTGAAAGGAGGGCTCGTTAAATGATGGCATGAGATGCTTGCGCAAATCTAACCAACCTAGCTAGGGGAGGTGTAGCTATTGAGCCAGTCTTACGGGAAGCAACAAACTCAACACCAGCACTGATCACTGACATCATGGTTCGTGGGGTCTGGCAACACGAGAGACCGGCGTTTTTCTACACGCGCATAATAAATGCCGACGCCGTCTCTTACAGCAACCAGACCTGGGACGTCACTGGACAAGCTGCTGCCCAAGCAAAACACATAAAATACGACAGGGCGGCTGAAGACGTGCGTGAGTCTTTTGTTCCCCTGGTGATGGGGCCCTCCATAAAAAGTTTTCTTTGTTCCTGAAGCGGATGGCACACACGCTGTCAGAAAAATGGAATAAGCTTTTCTCCCGTGTGTTAGGGTGGGTCCACACAAAAATGCAAATAGGTATAATCAGGGCCATCAATCAGCGTATTCGAGGAACGCGGCGGAAAATTAAGAGTCTTGGGATGGAAGACGGGGCAGGGGCTTTCGGGAAGGATTACGAATAAGGAAGACTTTGATGAAGCAGACGATGAAGAAAATAGATCACCCGGTCCATACCTACTTCAATTTATTTTTTGATATTTTGTTGAAACAAATTTAACAATAAAAAATGTGTTAAATGTTTAAACAAAAAAATTAATTAAAGTAGTGTTGGCATATATAAGTGTTTCAGTGTGAACTTAACGGTAGTTTTGGTTTTCCAACGAAGAATCTGTTGTAATAGTGGCCATTTTGTAAGTTATAGAATACAAGCTCTCCATTATAAGCAGCTGTGACAATGGCTTTTGGGCCACACTGCACCATAGCTAAAATATCTTTCGTGTGAACTGTGGTCCACTCTTTGCAATCACCATGTTCGATTTTGTCTTCCCACTCACTGACGTGCATGTTCCATCCACAAGCAAGGATCCTCCCAGGCACCCACACCAACCCTGTGACCACACTGTCCTCAAATCCAAAAAAATATAAGTTAGTTGAGAAATATATTGTAGTATGAAGCAATCTAATCACGTAAATGTATCAGAAATATTATAATAAGCGTTACCAACCATGGGTGCGAAAAAGATGTTTTAACTATTTTTAAATGGAAGAAGATTACACCCTAAGAAGTTTGGTATTCTTTCTATGATTTTTCAAAGTTTCGCGCACTGGTTGCGTCAAAGCACATAGAAAGAAAGAAAGAAAAATCATAGAAAACTACTCAACATAGAACAATGCGGATGTTTTCAAATTTTTCAGAATGGAATTTACTTTCATCTAAAAATATAAAACGAATACGCAGGTAACGCTCATTCAGTGACTCAATCTTTTGCATACCTACCGTATAACACGCGGTACCTACAGTATAACATAGCCATTTCCTCATAAAAACGAACCATTTACAGGCAGCAAATGACATCTCCAATAGGTACTGCTTACTTAGACCCTAATGCAAAGAGATGTGACCTGTCCAGAAAATTGCACTTCTGGCAACTTGACCAATAGTTCTATCAAACAAAAATGCTCACCTCACTGTGTTCCTTAAGTTCTGACAGTGTCCAGAAAATGGTTCATTTCAATGAGGACAATCTGTATTAGACGTTCCACATAAAGAGATGACAAAGTCAACTTGAAAAAAGTTAGATAATATGATGATATTGTACCAATTTTTGTGATCATGCTTACCAGTCTTCTTCTATATACATTGTCCGCAAACAGGTACCAATCGTGAAGTTCCACATTTTTATAGAACCATCCAATGCTCCCGTAAGAAGATAAACTTTAGACGGACTGAATATAGCTGCTGATATGCCCATCGGCTTATTTTCACCAAAAACATGTTTAGTGTGAGCTTTCCTAACAACAAATACTAATTTACCCTTCCATGGGCTCCATGTCATTATGTTTGAATCCATACCCACCGTAACAATCTATAACGAGAAATCATAAAATTAACTAAAATTATCCACATAGGTACAGCAAAGATAAGATTATAACACAATGGAAATAGTTATTACTCACAACTTTGAACAAAGAGTTATACAGGGCTTTAGTCACGCCAGCAACATGAGTGTACCCTTCTGAGAAAAACTTGTTTACTTCTGATCCAAGCTTGAAATAAGCAATATTATTACCAGCAAGTATGCACTTGCGGTAATGTGGATTGTAAAAACAGACCATAGGCGCTTCACCAAGTTCCTGGAGCTTATTGGTGCACGTCTAAGTAAATGGAGTAAAATGAGAATATAGATACATTAACAGGTTGATTGAATACGAAGTATTTTTATTTCCAGGATTAATCTAGAAGGCAATCAAGCGGAGATATAAATCATTGAATTAAATACAAAACTACATGATGGGTCGAGAGGGGGGGGGGGGGGGGGGGGGGTTCAAATTCCTTCAAGTTCTTGTAAAAGTACTCATACAAATCCAAGCCACGAAAATTCTCAAAGTTCGGCTCTTTCCATTGATGGTAAAGATCTTGTTATGAGTCCCCTCAATGAGAAATGGGACTCTCGCATTTTACTCTGATCACTGACCTAAATATTAAAGAGTGCTTAGCCGCTTCAGTGTTATTATCTGTTTTCAACATTGCTTTTCACTAAACATTTCAGAAGTACTTATAAGAAGTATAAATTTGTATAAACAGTGCTCAAAATCAACCCACCCCCTTTTTTCCAAGATTCTTGAGTAGGCAGATAAAACGTTGAGAGCATGTTCAGGGTCCCAAATGCAATATTTTTGCAAAAAAGAATTCGAAAAAGGATCCAAACGTTTAATTGGAAAATCCAAAGGAGAGGGGTGCTTTTTTGTTTGTTTTTTGCTTCGAAAAAACAACAGCATCGACCTGTGCTTTAAAATATTGAGGTTCTTCATAAGCGACACTTTGAGAAAGGAATGAAATATCGCAACCCTTCACCAGGGCTAAAATGTTTTTAAAAAAGGTCTCACTCGGATAAGAAAAGAGAAAAAATCACCTTTTTGGGTGGTCCAACAATTTTAGGATTGTTTTCCAAAGTCTTTTTTACCTCAAAGTTAGTACCTGGCACCCAAAAAGTGCTCTTTCAGTTTCACTTCGATATCACAAAACTGTGTGCGAAAGGAGTGACAGTCTGAATAGGTTAAAAACATAATAGGAGCAGTTTTTCCAACAGAATTTTGCCATAACAGTAGATTGCTACCATCCTTAGGGGAAAAGAATTAGGTAGGTACCTAGTAGTCGAAAGTAAGTGTGTTGGTAAAACATCCCTTTTGAGGACTTTACGCACGAAAGTCATCATTCTGGTAAAGAAGTACAATAAAATAATTACCTTAAAAATTTTTACCTTACCTTATAAAATGATTACCTACACAAAGGTAAACTGTTTCTGTATTAGAAAGCCCTTCAACGCAGATCACTGGTCAACAGAAAAATCTGTCAAACTGCGTCTATGGTGCATGATTGCGATATAACTGAACGATGTCACCTTACAAAAAATTAATTAATTAATTAATAAACCAACAAATAATGATAAATAAATAAAAAGAACAGTATTATCTGACGCAACATAGGCTGAACTCGAAATATTCCCTTATCCCATTTATTGTGGGAATCGAACAGACTAACGCAAAACAACCAAGATGGTCTCACTCGAATTATTGAATCTCTTTGTCCATAAATCAAACAAAAAATCCCCTTTTATTTCGAAAGTTTTCGTATATCGAATTTTTAATATTTCAACTTTTTAATACTAGCCTTTGGGACTGATTGAGAGTGATGCCGATGTTGCCGGTACACCCCAGGCTGCTGTACAACTTTTGAGCCAAATTCCATAAAGTTCGGTCAAGTAGTTTGGGAAAAAAGCTTCGTACGGCGGACGAACGAATTTTTTTCCGATATACGGAATCTACGTAGGTATTTTGACACATTTTGAGAGAGCCGAGTGGGTTTTTTTTTTTCGATTACAAAGGTTTTGTAATGTGTTTTGTAGGGTTCTGTAAGCTGTTTTTGCGTGGTAGACCCCCCCGTAGAATGACACCCAACATTCCTGTTACACATCAGAGTTCTGGAGTAGGAATTAGTAATGACGACACAATCCGCTCAAGTAGTCGAGAAGGAACCAAACAGTTTAGTGGGGAAAGTAAATAGGTAGCTGTTTCTGTGTATGACAAAATGCTGTACTGTCAAGTGGGGTGACTTGGAAACGTGGGGTGACTTGGATCAGTTGGGCGAAATTTTTTTGTTGGTGTGTTGGCAGTCCTGAATAAATATTTATCAGCTGTTTGAGGTCGGATTCTCTTTGTCTGTTTCTTGGCTATTTTGTGGCATGAAGTTGGGCTCATAAAAGTAATTATTTCTTGGATTTTTTAAATTATGAATATTGTATCGTAATATCCGCACTTTTGAAGTACAACAAACGTAGGTTCGTTTGTTACTAAATGTCAGTCCGAGGGTGACGAGACTCTCAGGGGAGATTACTGTGGATACATACTTTCAAAAGCCGAAGCCATCCCCCCCCCCCCCCCCCGTTCATGCATGGTTGTTTTTTCATAATTTTGTAAACAAAAAACTCCATATGTCGGGGTGACTTGGAAACCCCGATCCAAGTTACCCCAACATTCTGATTCATTATTTTTCAGCCAAATAGTGCATTTTGTGTAGTTGTAGGTTACTAATTGGTTTAAAAAAATGTTTTCAGGCATTATGAGGACATACAAAAAGAAAGTGGGGGGGGGGGGGGGAGGAAGTATATGGATTATGACCAAGCAACACTTCAAAAGGCAGTTTCTGATATAAAAAACAAGAACATGAAGCTAAGACATGCAAGTAGATTGTATGGGATAGTTGTATCCACATTATCACGCAAAATGTGTAATCTGAACCTCAAAAAACATGGAGGCCAATGTATTTTATCAATAAAAGGAGAGAATTACATCTGCAAAACTTTGGATATCGCATATGAGTGGGGTTTTCCATTTACATCTATACGTGAATTTAAAGAAATCTGAAATTTTTATCCAACTTCTGTGATAATTGATGGTTTTGGTGATTTCATAATAAAATCCTTTTTTTTTTAATGGAATTTCTGTTACAACCTCTTTAAAAAATCATAACAGAGTTCCAAGACGCCCCTGGAGTATGTACAAATGAAAACTGAGGCGTTTGGAATGGGGTTTCCAAGTCACCCCACCCACGGGGTGACTTGGAAATTAGCACTTTAAAAAAAATTAAAAATACAAAGGGTGCAAATAAAACAATTTCAAAAGGTGGGTTCTGCAGAAGAAGTAGCGTAACATGTTTCAAAACACTATATTATTGATTTTTGACACATGTACAACTTGTTGAAGTTCGAAGTTGTCCCAAGTCACCCCACTTTACGGTAGTTTACCTACAGCTTCTCATATTCAGAGCCTCACCCCCCACCCCACAAGACCTCTGCAGTCCCTCAACGTATTTTATCTAAGCGGTTATTATATTAAGCCAAAGTGATTGCTACACGTGATTGCTAGTGATTGCTCACACTAATCCATTGAGAATTATAAAAATTACTTACTTGGATGCAAACCATTTCTCTAGTGTCCCAGACTTTGATTACTCTGTCTCTACTGATTGAAAATACCCTGGCACCTTTGTGTTGCTCATACAGGGCATCAATAGGAGCATAATGTCCGCTCATGGAAGCAATGGGTTTTTTCGGAGATTTTACATGCCAAATTCTGATTATTGTGTCAAAACCTCCAGTTATTACTTGGTCCATACCTACGAATAACAATTCACAGTATGTTAGTATATAACACCCATCTATTTTAGACAGGGTGAAAAGTGGGCAGGGAAAGTTTCTTTAAACTTTGTGATAAAAATAAAAAACGCTGCAAATTATTACACAATGGTTTATTATTTCTGTGTTAGATAGCCCTCCTACGCAGATCCTTGGTCTATAATTATTACACCCCGTAAGTATGTAATATATGATCAGAACATGGCGCATCGTACATGCGAGAAGGGTTCACTCTTTTACAGTTCCAAGACCCCGCAATTTTACGCTTGACAATAAAGATGTTTTAAAAAACGGGAAAATGATGCTAGAATTAATTTACATTAGCGCATGGGCAGAATGGACCAATGATTTGAAAAAAATGAAATTGGTAGGGTAAAATCTACAGTATATATATATATATATATATATATATATATATATATATATATATATATATATATATATATATATATATATATATATATATATATATATATATATATATATATATATATATATACAGTTAAGATGTTTCGGGTTTCTTGAGGGTTGGTCAATGAAAAGTCTATATTTCAGGCCAACCCTCAAGAAACCCGAAACATCTTAAATTTAACCCTGTGGTCGAGATAACCCAGCCTGATATATACAGTTATTTTGTATTTTTAGAAACAATTTGACAATTTTATAACATAGGGATTATTGCAACGTCATATATGAAGATTACACTTGGAGCCCTACTATGAAGATCCTAGTAAGCCTTAGCAGACATAGCGAGCATATTAATCAGCTGTCTAACTTTCATTGTGATGAACTTGATATGTGTCTTCCAGGACACACGGTCCAGAATAACTCTCAGGTACCTCAATTCGGCCTTGACCCCATGAATCTGACATCAATACCTGAAATTGTCTGCTTCCAGTTATATGAAGGATTTTGGATTTTTATTGGTTAAGACATATTCAGTGAAAGGGCAATTTCAGCTATTTGTGTAACTGCCTCATTTGCCGACTCTGCTCGACCTCATTTTCTATTCTGTCTCGACACACACCATAGTCATCTACAAATGTGATTACTTCGACTCCTTCCATCTACAATAATGGGTTGAAAATTATTTTCAAAAAATCTGGACTGGAACAACCCATCCTTGGGGAATCCTTGGGGACAACCCATGGTCTGATCATCCTAAATCTTGATAGATGCTGACCTAAAAACAAAGAAGCACTCACTAAAGTAGCACTGAGCCAGCTAGTACAGATTTTGGTGACATTCAGCTACCTTGAGCTGCCAAAAAATTGTGGGTCGCCATGCTGAATTTAAGATACCAGCAATATCCATAGACACCAGGAGCACATGTTCTCAATTTTGCACCCATGGTATGCTTTTGCATACTAATAGTACTACCTGTAAACGTCCATTTTTAAGGTGAAACTTTTCACAGGAGCCGACTCTGCTCGACCTCATTTTCTATTCGGCCTCGACACACAACATAGTCATCCACAAATGTGATTACTTCGACTCCTTCCATCTACAATAATGGGTTGTAAATTATTTTCAAAAAATCTGGACTGGAACAGGATCCTTAGGGACAACCCATGGTCTGATCATCCTAAATCTTGATAGATGCTGACCTAAAAACAAAGAAGCACTCACTAAAGTAGCACTGAGCCAGCTAGTACAGATTTTGGTGACATTCAGCTACCTTGAGCTGAATTTAAAATACCAGCAATATCCATAGACACCAGTTACCATCTACTCCCTGACCACTAGAAGTGCATTCACCGTCCCTCTTTGCGATTCAAAGCCATACTCTCTGGGTGAGAGCTAGCCATTTGTACGCATTTGGAACATGATTCTGTTTGCAACTAATTATTCCAACAATTTGCCAAATAAAGGCAAAAGACTTATGGGGGCGATATTTAGAAGGGTCCTTCAGGCTCTCTTCAACAGGATTCTCCCGGAGGATGAGGCTAGAGCGTTTACATACCCGAGGGAAAATTACCCATTTCAAGCATTCTGAAAACATGGATACTATGGTCATGGGTAGATTCCAATCAACATGCTGTAAGATAGACAATGTAACAATGTATGCAAATACGTGACCCTCTAGTGCCTTACTCTACTGGAAGCCACTGAGGATATTAAATATCTCCAGAGGGGTGAATAGCTATCGTTAGGGGAATCAATCAGATCCTGTACAGCAGCATCACATGACCAGGCCTTTCTAGCATACCTACTGCCCTCAGTATCTCCTTTAGAGTTTCTTCCGGGGTTGTTGTTGCAAAACCACTGGATTTGATTCTTGATGAATACAAAAACAGAGGCCTACACTTACCAGCTGCTATCTTGTGAACTAAATCGTCCTAGTTCTGGACATGCTGTCGCCGATTCTTACTCGTAGTGCTCCTTGCATCATTTACTATCACTTCTGACGTAATTTTCAACCAAAACTCGCCTCACATAGTCACTAGTTTTAACTTATTATTATTATGAGGAACCCTATAGTCTAGCGGTAGTAAACAACGGTCATTCTACATTTCCATTCTGATTCTTCCCTATCAGAAATAAAGACATCTGTAATGTAGGTAGATAACAATTAAATATTGAGTTCTAACGAAGGGCTATCTTGTTGTTTTGTGTCCAAGTACCTATATCATAAGCAGGAAGTTTAGTATCAACATACCTAAATGTAACTAGGCATAGATGTAAAGCATAACAATCGCGGTAGAGTGCCTACCTTCCACCACACAAAATGTGTTGGCGCCTCGGGTGATTTTAAATTTTTTCAATATCTTCATTTCAACAACATCTATCACAACCATGGAATAATTCATGGAATTGGCGCAAGACACGATCAATTCTTTGCCAGGCCAGACTGTCTTTGAATACTGAATCTTCATGACCCAGGATCCACTATGAACACATTTGAAAGTTGTCAAACTTATTCCACGCTTTACATGAGCTTCCTGAAATAGTTTAAATACAGAATTATTACAATCGCTCGAAAAATCATTGCGAATTTTCCTTAAATTAATAGTGATCTCGTTACAATAAAACTCTCACCTTTAAAACAATTTTAGGTAGATTGGTTGGGTAGTAATACCCGTACTTAGTAAACTGCTGGGTACATTTATAGTTAATATAGTGTCTCTTGAATAAAATGGAGGTTATCTAGTATCTTTAGTTCCTACCAATATTATATCGGAGATTTAGTGTAGGAGTATAAGTATTTACAGATAATATAAAGTAGGTACTGTGAGCTGACAGCCAACCGGCTCATTGAGAAATTTTCCTTCATAGGAGCAGGGTAGCGAACATTTGAATTTGAGAGGGAAAACCTACAATGTGGCAGCTAATAGTGATGGGGGCGGTCATCGGACTGCAGCACTTGATAGAGGTTACTCTGACCTACCGACCCAACGAAATCGTCAATATAAACATCGGCAGGGAGAAGAAAACCACCAGTTGATCCAGTGAGTCAGACAGTTCAGTTGTGCGACATGAGGCCCTAGTAAATTCCGTAGTCTGGAAATGGTGGTTCGTTTTGAAAGTGGTGGCTTTTGTGACACAGTATTCTACCTTTGGCCCCCAAAGAGAGATGGAGACACAATTATTGTTGCGTTTTCCCATTGACTAGCCCAGTGCCCAGGAATACTTCAGAGCTCCTTGACACATGATACAAAACCCATTGGCCAATGACTAGGTAAATGTTGTGACACGAATAGCTAAAGTAACGAAGGTCTGCATTATACGAGTGAAATTCGTTGTGGAGAGTAGTATAGTTGATGAGACATGATTGTAGAGTGCTCAGACATCCTTTATATTGCTCACGTTAAGAAAACCCTCTATTATATGCGATACATTTCACCATTCAACTAACCTTTGTACATAGTTGTAAATATCCATTCCTTGTTCTCAAGGCCCGTAGGCCACTATGTAGTTCATACTCTCACCTTTGGGTGGGAAACCCCTTAAGGCCATATCACGATAGCATTTTTTCAGCTTTTCCTCGCATTTGTAATGCTGTATTGCGGGGTTTTCTGCTGTATTGAAGGTTCGAAAATAGCAACTGAAGAAGACTAGAAATGCGAATGTTGAAGAGGAATAACTGCAAAAACAGCGCATTCTGGTGGAATGCAGTTTTATCAAGTCTATCAGGTTAGGGCTCTTAGGGGTTTTCCAGTGAATTGTTGCCTTCTCAAGGGTTACGTTTTAGTATTTTTGGCGTAGAGGTAAAAATTAGAACTTGTTCTAATTTCCTCAAGTTAATTTAAAAAGGCTCCGCCAGGATGCGCAATGGCCGAAAAACTGGCCTTGGAAAAAAGCACTTCGCCTTCTTCATGTTAGAGCATTAAAAATTCAAGAAAAAAACAAACAGTACAAATGCAAATGTGATACGGCCTTTAGCTATACCTGTAGTGGTTCATTCTAGTTGCACCTGGCGCTCTCTACTTCTGTTACATTCATTTCACTTTCAATATCAGCTATTGATAGTATACAAACATTGATAATATACAAACAATAGGCTTGTTTGCTGAGGCGATTGGCATTGGAGTGACTTGCAAATCATTTCAAACTGATTGGAGACTGCTCAAGTGCGCATGCACGACTTCTACCAACTTTCGAAGTGGTTTTAAATCAGTTGGAAATCGGAGTCTGCGCAAACGATTTTGGCGGTTTTTTAAACATGGAGCAACCTTCCGAGTGAAAAAACCACAAACCACTGGTCGACCGCTTTGGCGCTTTCCATTCTTTATTTTCCGCCCTTTCTGCCTTGTGCTCCCATTCATTGGTTAGGTATTCAAAATTTATTTTTATAATTAGTACTGTTGTATTTAACTTGTAGGTACCTACTAATAAAAATAAAAATAAAAATTGTAATCGTACACAGAAACTGTTGGGAATCATCAATAGAACCAATCCTCTAAGTTTTGGCACCAATCCCTTCTATAGCTTTTTGTCACGTAGGTAGGTCCCCATTTCTAAAATATTCACGTCTAGGTACTTTCATTTACTTACTTGGTATGGAAATGCTCCCGAAGTTTCATACCTCAACGCCATCCCTTCCACAATCTTCTGGCTCACTCAAAAGTGGCTCAGGAACGTTCTATTGTCATAATTCGGTACAACTTCACTTAAACAATTCCGCACCTTTTGCTTCAGGCACAACTCCACTTCGTCTTCATTGACGAAAACGTTGGTAAAGGAGAAACCCCCCGAGATGAGTCAGAATCAAAAAGTTGGACATACATTTTATGAATGTTTGAGAAATACGCGGTCGACAGCGGCAATAACAAATGCTAAAATTCGAATGATTTCATTGGCTGCCGCGAGCTTGGAATGGAGGGGGCAAACAATCAGAACGTGGTCAGCGGGAAAAAGCTCTGATCGATTTGAAGATCCACAACCAGTTGGAAACTAGTTTGGAAACCTCTGGGAACGAACGAAGACCGACGGTGGGGGGGGGGGGGGGGGAGTTGTGCACGCTCTAATAGTCAGAGAACCCAGTGAACGCCTCAAGTGGGTTGCAAACTGGTTTGGTGGTCTCAGCAAACAAACCTATTGAGTCACTTCACTTTCATTGCTCCCTTATCGAGCACCATTTTCGTTTCTATTGATATAATATTGTTGTTCAAAACCTAACTTTTAGAATTATACTGACCACGCCATGTTTATTGTGTTTCAATAACTACACCCCAGGTTCAATCATACACTGAGTCAGGTTTCATTCATAGAATTTCAAGAGAGTCTTTATTATTCGTAGGTGATACGTGGCTGTCATGATTTTCATTCATTCAACAACTAATTGAATTAACAACATTATTCTGCATTTCACGCTGGGAGAGTGCTAGCTGCAACAATTCTCGGTTCTCTAGTAGGTGTACCTATCATGGCTTTATCATTTCAGATACGATTAGCATTTCACAAGCTATGTATATTAGTTTATTTGCATTAGTTTCACCATGAATAGGTACCCCGAAATACCACCTTGAGATTTCAGGTGACACACCACATTAATCTTCACCTAATATGAGATAGGATCATAACAGTAGAATCATCAACTTCGTTTCGTCTTTTAGCCTAATTCTTCACGTACCTATAGGGTTAGATCTCTTTCTTAGACACACTACCACTATTCCATTCATTTCATTGTACCCCAAGACCCACACATTACAATTGGATCCAGCGATGGGATTTCACTTCCGACATTATTTTCATTCTTATGTCAAGACCCGACATATTACAGTCCCTACTCTTTACATTATAGGTAATATAAGGCTCTCTTGCGAGAGTTTTACTCACTCTGAGAAGCGAATCATAAGTCAAACATTGATAATCGAGTTTTGTAGAACGTTCAAATTTTTTCAAAGGTCCTCCTTGTTTACTAGTAAACTTTAAAATTGATATTGTTCCCTCAGAATCACCAAATACAAACATTGAATCGATTTCGATGTCTTCGTAGAAATGGTAGAACAATGCTGTAGCTGGAAATGGTAGTCTGTTGATCTGGTGAATAGATTCATGCATGAGATTAATAACAAACATAGAAATTACCAACAAGGTTTGACATTAAATTATAGAGAAAATAGGTACCTAGTGTTTATCCACTTTATTTGCGAGAGTATTCCAATACCTAGATTAAATAATAATAGGTACCTATGTATTGGTTGGTGATCTAAAATTAACCATTAGAACTACAGCAACTATTATAAATTTAAAATGATTAGAAATTCAATTAAAATATTGTGGTGTCTTAAATTGAAGTGTTATATTATATCAGCGGTTTATATGAACTCAGGTGTTATTGTCGAGATTCGGCCCAGAAGGAGAAAATGAAATCACAACATTGTTGTAATAATTTTAATGTCTTTTGACGTTTCGGTCTGCACAGTGACCATCATCAGGAGATCCAATCAGGCAAAACAATCAACCAGGTAAGGCACCACGGTTAGCAAACAACAGGTCGCTGCAAAGCTAAAAACCTGAAGATTGTTATGTAAAATATATAACTTACTGAATGCTGTGCCCTCAATGAGGGCTGCATCAAAACGGAAGGAAACAGTAAATTTAAACTCAAATCTCCTGGTTAGCCAAAGCCAGGAACAACAAATGCAGTGGGGCAAATACACCTAGAACAATCAGACACAAAAGATAAAAATATATGAGCAGCAAGGAACAAGAGAATAGCTCGTCCTACCAAGTGAAAACTAAACTGACACAAACACTAGCTAGCAGTGACAATAACTTAAATTTATGTGTCACCCTCTAAATCCTGTGAAAAGTTTCACCTTAAAAATGGGTGTTTACAGGTAGTGCTATCAGTACGCAAAGGTACAGTAGCAAAAAAAGTATTGGAGTCCTTTTGCATACTAATAGTACTACCTGTAAACGTCCATTTTTAAGGTGAAACTTTTCACAGGATTTAGAGGGTGGCACATAAATATAAGTTCATTGTCATTGCTAGCTAGTGTTTGTGTCAGCTTAGTTTTCACTTGGTGGGACTAGCTATTCTTTTCTTCCTAGCTGTTCATATACCTATTTTTATATTTTGTTTCTGATTGTTCTAGGTGTATTTGCCCCACTGCATTTGTTGTTCTTGGCTGTTGTTGGCTTTGGCCAACCATGAAATATGAGTTTAAATTTACAGTTTCCTTCCGTTTTGACGCAGCTCTCATTGAGGGCACAGCATTCAGTAAGTTATATGTTCTACATAACAATGTTAGTTTTTAGCTTTGCAGCAATCTATTGTTTGCCAACCGTGGTGCCTTACCTGGTTGATTGTTTTGCCTGTTTGGATCTCATATGATGGTCACTGCGCTGACCGAAACGTCAAAGGACATAAAAATTATTACAACAATGTTGTGATTTCATTTTCTCCTTCTGGGCCGAATCCTGACAATAACACCTGAGTATTGTGGTGCCTACTATGCACGCCAACATTGAATACCAGTGCCATCAAAATATCTACATTCTTGATATAAAAGAAGAAAACAAAACATTACTCGAGTTTTCAATTGATAATGTCGACCAGTTGTGTCATAGAATCTAAGGTCCCTTTCGGTGGAACTGATTGCAAGCAAGTTGATGTCAGCTAGGGCAACAGCTTTCAAAACGCACGTTTTAGCCAAATGGAGTATAGCTGGAATACATTTTCAAACATTCGAATGTACCAGTATGAGAAAAATTTCTTAATGATATTAACTTAAATATAATATTAATCATCTTGAACTTGAGAAGGTACTACCGCAGAAGGCGGGGAAGACAGATCATTGCGCAAATTCAGCAAATGCGCTTTCGTTTTAAATGTCCATCATAACTCAAATCTCACCTCTGATACCGACCTACCTAGTATTGAATTATAAGGCAGGATGCTTCAAGAGATATAGTAGACAGATGCTAGCAGCTGATGGCCCTGAGATTCTCAGATTTTTATTCCTTTGGTGATAACGCTAATTGCCCTGTACCTACACGTAATTTATTGTTTCCCAATTAAACTACAGGCTGGGCGCCTTCCTATATTTTCTATAGCATCTCCAAGGCTCGACCAACATGATACTTCAAACAATGTGTGTAACTCGAAAAAAATTAATTTCGACTTACCCTTTAGGGTGATTATTAGTGATCGTGAATGCTGGAAAAGAGGCATGCCTCAATTTGAGTCAGGTTCACCCCTGTGGTACATGGATGGATCCGCGATGAATGGCAGGGCAGGCCAGGGAATTAAAGGCCCATATTTCAGCCTATCCAAACCACTGGGCACTGCTACCACCATCTATCAGGCTGAGACCCATGCAATAGAAATATGTGTACAAGAGATTGGCATAAAACGACTCAAAAGTGCAAAAATTTATATTTTATCTGATAGCCAAGCTGCTTTAAAGGCTATATCTGCCTTTTCAATTACATCTAAGCTGACCTGGGACTATCTCAAGTCTCTCAAGACCGCCCCCCATGGTAGCAAACTCACTTTGCTCTGGGTGCCTTGTCATGAGGGGATATTGGGAACGGGGAAGCCGACCAGCTCGCTAAACAGGGGTCGAAATCTTACCCTGTTGGCCCGGAACTCCTTTTGGGGATCACCGAGAGCTTTATTACTCTACAGGTAAGCAAATGGGAAGACAGCAAAAGAGCTGAATATTGGCAAAACACTCCTAAGCAGAGGCAAGCCAAGCGGCTCATAACCATCTCAAGAAAATGAACTACAGCTCTTCTGTCACTGAGGCATAAAGACCTTCGCATCATTGTCGGTCTCCTCACTGGCAGCCATGGTCTGCTGAGATATCATCTCAACAAGATGGGCAAAGCCAGGACAACAGATTGTCGCCTCTGCTGTAAAGAGGTAGAAACAGCAGAGCATATCCTCTGTGATCGCCCGGCTGTTGCGTCTTTAAGATCCCGACACTTCGGGAAGGGTACCCTCTCCCCTTTCGATATTGCTCAGGAAATGCCCGAAAAACTCCTCCACTTTGTGAGAGAAGAGGCAATAAAACGGGTTCTTAAATGATAACAGGGACTTTTTGTCACAATAGACCTATAGTGGTCCCCATGACTAGGGGCTCGTCCCCGTCACAAAGAGAAAAAAGTGTGTAAAAGTGATATATCTCGAAGCATCCCGTACTATAATTTCCAACGTAGGTAGTGTTAGGTCGGGTGGTAGGTATACTCGTTAGGAATGCGAGTGAGATATCAAATCTCATTCTGAGCTCTCTGTAAATTTTTTTTTTTTTTTTTTTTTTTTTGAGGAATTATCTTTAGAAAGAGTGCTCTAATGGGTTGAACTATGAGGTCAATGTAATCAAACCACGTCGACTGCCGGAGCTTTCCTTGAACCTGACATTTCCCCGGAGTCAAATACCAGCTGTCTTGGCTGATTTGCTGCCTGACGAACGATCAAAGTTCAGCAGATGCTCGTCAGAAGACGTTGCAGACAAGCACGGTCATTGTTAGGTTGTGTTTTTGACTCAAGTGAGTGAGGAAGTGAAAGATGCTCAGGAAATGTGATGTTTACAGTCTGACTCAAGAGGGATTAATTAGTTCGAATTAAAGTCTGGGTTCTACTGACAAACGCCAAATGTAACTAAAAGAGAGTAGGTTTCAGCCGACGCAGAGGCCTATGCAAAACTATACCATTTATATATGTTGCATTCCTAACACCACTCGATCTGACCTACGTTGGGTTGAGTGAAAATTGGTATGTTTAATACCCAGAGAGCAACATCCGAAATGTTTACCCAAATATATGAAATCACCTCACCTAAAATTAGGAAATAAGAATTAAATATAATAATCTATATATGGATATATACGGCTGGGGCATTCTTGAGTATTTTCTATCTCCATATTCAGAGACCAAGTGTTGATCGTTCCTTGTTCACTAATTGTTAGATATTTCCCATTGGCAAAGCTAGCCTTTCTCAGCTGAAATAAAATGGGCACTTAAAGCGGCACCTTGGTTTAAGAAAGGATACATATTATTTCAAGAGGAAAGCTCATCAATTTTTTGCAAATAGATTAAATGGCCTACCTCTCCACCTTTTGACCTTTTTACTAAAGGTGAAAACGTTATGTCCGTGACACCGTGCCTATGATGGCTTCTTATAAACGTAGGTAAATCTTGGACAGGATCTTCCAGCATCCACAAAGCTATATCTTCTTCCAAGTTTTCTTTGACTCTGAACTCAAGGAGCAAATAGTTGATAAATTCGTCATAAAACACATAACCGTGAGCATTAACGTCCATCTGTCAAAAATCAAATGAATTGGAAGATAAGGCGGAAGTCATAATTTATATCCTATTTCTAACAAGCACCCCAACAAAATAAAAGTTGAGTAAGTAGGTATCTAATTGCTTGATCTTGATGCTCCACAAATTCAAATATTTAGAGAAAAACATGGCGGAATATGAACATAAAACTGTATGGACCTACCCATTTACTAAGATTAAGGGTTGATATAAGTATTTTAAACACAGATAAAAAATATTAAGTGGGCCACTAGAGTACTGTCAGGGGCGAGACAGAATGTGTTTGCACTATGGAAAAGATCGAAAACCTTCGGTACCCAACTAACAAAATAATTTGCACAAGTTAGTATCTCGTTCAAAATCAGTTGAGTTGTTTAGAAAAACGTGAAGATTGCTAACCGATTCCAAACCTGAGATTGAATTTAAAAGCAATAATTCAGATTGAGTCAGTACCAACATAATGAGGTTTGTTTGAGGTGTTGTTGAGTCCTGTGGTGATGAGCAGAGTAAAAACGAGACAAATTGTTACATAATGGCTTACTTCTAATTTTTCTAACTTTAACGTTATTGTTGAAGTATGTTCTCAACTAGGAAACCATTTGTATATATATATATATATAACTCGGCGCTTCGCGCCTCGCCGGGGGGCTTCGCCCCCCTGGACCCCCCGGATCTTTTCTCTTTTCTACTGTGTAGAAAACGAGGATAATTTGCTATGCAATTCTTAGCCTGAAAACGCTCAAAAAATAAAGTATAAAAAAATTGGAAATAAAAAAAATATTCAAGCCTGGCTGGGATTTGAACCCACGATGCGAAAAAAATGGATATAAAAAAATTTTCAAGCCTGGCTGGGATTTGAACCCACGAACTCGCGCTTCGCGTTACGGACATTTTTTATTACGGACGTTACAAAAAAAATTGTTGGGGGTCGGCCTAAGAATTGCATGGCAATTAATATGTATAAAACAAAGGAAAAGCATAACAGAAATTCACTTCACAGACTAGTTTTAATATTTTGGCTTAGATGCCTTACTCAAACTACAAAAGAGAATGATGATTTTGGTAAGAGTTAATTGCACAATGTTAGCAAAGGAACTTGAGTTGCTTAGGATTGAGTTGTTGCTTCATCTCCTAATACAAGTATTTATATAAGGAATGCTTTGAAATATATTCACAGTGTGCAGATGTTCTCACATCTGCCAAGATTCTCACTCCTTCAAAGATAATCCAAAAATCCCGCCCATTCTATGACCCAGGGTTGCACCTAGTGCTTGTTAGCCTCACGTGTCTCCCCAGATTGAAGCACAGGCCTTCTCTCCAAACCCGATCCTCTGCCATTTTGTTCTTAGCGTTTGCCAAGTAATTTTTGCTCCGCAGGAATTTTCAATTTTCTTTGCTTTCATACGTTCACTTCATCAAAATTTTCATTTATTCACGTTCATTTATGCTTTTTCTCGCCTTTCTTTCATCCCGAAATGTGTAGGAATTTAATGATATTTTCCATCAAAAAACAATTTCGCCAACAGGCTAAAAATGCCCCTATTAACGACAAACTTTTTGGCGGAACCATCCCTGTAATTGTCAGCACCTCAAAATTAGCAGATTCTACTGCTCACCATTTTTCTCTTCCCGACTTATTCATTAGAAAGGCGAATAAAAAAGGAACCCCCTCTTTGGGAAACTGACGACAGTCAGTTCTCTTTTATAGTTTGAGAAAGGCAACTAAGCCGAAATATTAAAACTAGTCTGTGAAGTGAATTTCTGTTAGTATTCTTTCTTTTTGTGTTCTTCTTTAGCTAAAGCTATCAGGTCTATTGATTGGCCGAAATTGAGTTATTGTTCGAAATCAGCTAATGTTCACCCAATTCCAATACTGAAAATTGTTTTTCTATTCAAAGTCGTGTTGACGATATTTGTTTCTTTTGGCGAGCAAGCCTTGTGAACCAGCAAATTTCGAGAGAAGATCAACAAACATTTTTTATGAGTAGATTCCAAAGTGTATTATGGCAAATAATGTACCAAAATAACAGAGTGAACTAACTTTGATGAATATCAAATCCCACTCTTCATCTTGAAACATGACTTTGCAGACGTTTTCGACAACAAAACGCATTTCTTGTTTCGAAAGAGCTCCAACAATAGTTTGGTCCTGCAAGTGGATATAAAATGGAGATATTGTGGTAAGTAAAGGTAGGAAGTTCTCCTATTCCTTGTAGAGTGAAGATGAAGAAGAAGACAGTTTATCATACTCATACAAAGATATATGTATTGTATTGCAATAATTTCTTATTTAAATCAAAATAAACATTATGGCATGGAAATCCGTCTGCCGGAAGTTAGGACCTTTTTTTTCTTTTAAACATGAATAAAATAACAGAACATATATATACTTGAAGTGAATCTCTCTCTCTCTCTCTCTCTCTAATTAAATCAAATAAACACAACCTCATTCTTAATCCTTGATGGTCTTACCTACTAACTAAATTAAATTATTCAAAACTTCAAAAATTAAATTCTCTGAAAAGAAAAGAACGATAACGCTAGGTTGATTTACAAAACTGTCCCAGTCTAGTCCTATCCGGGCCGTTGAGAATTACGATTGCTTCATCGCGTGATAAAGTGTGGCATCCAAAAGCAGCAAATCGGAACTCCGACATTCAAAAAGAAAAAGAGAAAAAAGAAAACGCTGCAAATTATTTCACAAAGGTTTATTATTTTTTCAATTGAGTATGATCGTAGTTTTAGTAGGCTTGCGTACGTCATAAGGCCCGTCCAGACTCCTCGGCGTGTCCTATTTCGAGTTGCCACACACCTATACTTCTATGATTATATACACATGTTTATATTAATTTCTCGATTTGAGCTCCTATCTATTCAAATAGTTATTGCCTTAATAATATCATTATCTAAGTACGTAAGAAAAGTCGAGAGGATATGTTATTAAATATGCGTAGGACAAGCATTGGTATTAACACACTAATAAAACCTAGAAAAAAACATATATTCATGCCTCGAAGGAACGCAGTACCCACCTCATGGTGCCGCGGTGTATTATATGGGTATAACACGTAAAAGTAATAAATATCCATTCTCCTACACCCCTCTGCTACGCCCCTGGTCACCCCAGACACCACAAGGTGCCGCGGCGCACGGTGGATGGAAGCGTGCAAAAACCTCAAAAAATGAAAGCGTTAATACAAATGTTTTCCATTTTTTATATTGTTCCTAGATACCTCCAGACACAAACTTAGCCCTTAGTTTCCCCATTTTGGTATGCAGAAAATTTTGAGAAGGCATTGAGTGTGATAATTGGATGGAATGCTTGAAATTAAGGTTTTGGTGTAGCAGTTATTGATGATTGATTACGCCTCCAAAACTGGGGGAATTCCCCAAGACGAAATATACCATGTATTGTATACATGTTTAGGTGTACCTGATCATTTTTTCACATTTTTTTGGTGCTTCACCAAGAGTAAGCAGTGATAATGATGATTTTTGGAAAACTCATGTGGCTATTTAACTTTGATAGAGTGCCAAAAGTGCAGGTCATCTCCGGTCGTCCTGGGAGTGGAATAATCCGACTACGCACTCATTCAAGTGTCTTGTGTATTAATTTGATCGCCGTTCTCCGCCGTCGGTGATTACAATGAACGAAAACGTTGAGGAAAGTAAGTGACATCACCCGCCTATCAACTCCTGCTTTGACGAGTCGGAGTAAATAAACCACTAAGTGCGAACCTTGTTCCGAGAATGAATGTTACGGTTCAATCTTCGTCTAGAAAAATAGTTCTTTGGGAGCAGTCTTCTGTCACTATCACATTCAACATCGAAGAAACGGTTTTACATCAGGTGAATAAAAAATAACTAAGTAACCCATTTCGGTTATACTTATGTCCCTTCAAAATAATTATTCAGCTTTATTTATTATTGATTCAGCTTTCGCGCTACGAAAAATGAAAAAGGTTCTCATTTGCCCTTCATCGCCACACGTTTTTTTTACTAGTTATCTTTTCGGTAGTAGATACTTGGTGCAGTAATAAGGGATATGACTGGTTTCGGCTTTTCCAATGTAGAAAACAGGGCATTCATATATATACAAAATATATATACATATAAAAAAGCGTTAAAATCCAGGAATCGTTTCAGAATACTTCAAAACGGATTTCCATGATGAGAATTTTTTAAAATTTTTATTTAAAAAATTTTGGAGCCATTGCAATAGTTTCATTTTCTAAGAAAATTCGCTAAAACGTTGCTATCCGATTAGCCATTATAGTTAGCGAGTCGGGAATGGTTTTAATCGACTCAGCACCCCAAAAAACATGAGAATCCATATCAAGTTCAACCACTTGGCTCATCTAAGAGGTTTTTGCACAAAAACTGCTGTTTCCATCCACTGTGCGGCGCCTCCTCTCACTCCACCCCCCGCTCACCCACCGTGACCCCCTGCCAAGCGTGCGTGCGTAAGTCTAACACTCAAAGCCTTAAAAAAGACACTTTTTCGCCCGTTTTTGGCCCATAGCATCTATGCGAGTAAAGCGATCGGGATGGTTAAACGTTAGGACCAACTAGACCCCAAATGGAGTTTATGTGCGAAAGAACGGGTTTTTTAAGTCAATTCTTAGGCCTTTTATGGCCCGGACGGCGGACGGACATTTCAAATTTGGATTCTACGCACCTTGAAACGTAAAGTGACAAAGTTTGAGGGGGGGTTATAAAAATTTTTTGCTACACGATCACATAGGCTTATTATTGGAAATAATAAACCAAAAAGTGAAATACGTCCTCTCGCTCATGAAGATTGCACATCGAGCACTCTTCTGGTCTATCCGTATCATAGGGTATGGCATTTAAATTCAAGGATTCTGCACGAATACTGCGCCAAACGTGCAACATGCAGTGGAATCCCTGCGTCAAACTGAAGACTCGCACATCAGTATTCAGGATCCAGCTCACGGTACAGAGTGAAAAAATCGGAAGTCTCAACTCTTCCTCAAACCATAATAGCCTATTGGCACTGAATGCCATGCGGTTGTCTATGTCCGACTTGAGGACTCTGCGGTCAAGAGATGAAAGATTGTCCGGATGGTTGAACTTGGTACAGAGTGCAGCATGATGCTTAGCAAAACCTGCGCCACTTCATATTTTCTCAACAGCCAAGATTCTTGGTGAACGAACTCCAGGCATCTTGAGGACCTTCAGTAAGTAGTTCAATTGCATTCTCAGAGTGAATACCGATAATGTGTCAAGCTCTGTCTCTAGATATACAATGTAGTTAGGCGTGAATGAAGGTGAGTGAAACAGTCTTTTTACAAAGAGCAACAGTACCTACACTTTCGACCGAATCGTACTCCTTTTTCCCCATACCTCAGCTGAATAGCAGAGTATAGCCCTCATGATGGCATGTAGAGTGAAGATGTTCACTCCGTCAATAACGAAAAATATAAAATAAAATAACGAAATACCTAATGTGAAAGGATCAAACACTGGACCCGTATAGTGATGATGTTTTAAGCTGGAAATGAAGAAGGTTCTGATAACCCCATTGAGAAGTCCACCTATTTGGTATCTTAGCGCCAAGCAAGACTTTGGTAGAGGGGGTCCGCAGTAGATACTACGTCTCCCACTCTTGCCAATATGCCTATCTAGGGAAATTCTCCGCCACTGAACACTACGCTATTTCAAAGCTGAAACGTGAGTGCTATTGGCCCCCACTTCTGTGTACAGCGATATTTATCGATTATGATATTTTCAAAGCAATCAAGCGTTTGTTTATAAATAAATACCTATATTGGTAGAACTATATTAGTCTCAGTTAGAGAATTCATTTATTTCTGTTATACCTACTTTTCTTTCTTTAAAAATCACACAGAACTTACAGCCTGACTGTAAATTGCTCCTTGGAAACTACTTTTCAGTGCTTTCAGATGGGCAAGTGAGAGTTTATCAACCATTAGATGACTGCCAGTTTTTCTTTTCGGTTTTTTTGGTTGTAGGAGCCGCATCTTGGCTTTCAATTCATCAATGTACACACTGCGAAAAAGCAATCATTGATTGTAATAATCACACCAAATAATAGAGAAAGACATTCAGAATGAAATGGACGCCCCAAGGGTTCTCCATTTCAAATGTTAGCTTCATACGTTGAATAGCGAAGAAATTAGCTCCAGAGCTCACTGAGCTGGTTTAGGGAGCTTCAGGCTTCATAATTAATTTCTACATGTTCCAAGAGGTCTCCATTTCAAATTCCAACTTCATATGTTGTACTGCAAAGAGATTAACTAAGGATCTTTACTCAGCTGATCTGAGGGGCTCTTGAATTTATGATTCGTTTCTAGACATTCCAACCTCCAACGGTTCCCCATTTCAAATTTTAGCAGAGGTAGGTTGAATATATATACATAAAGCGAGGAAAGGTTATAAATAGGAGAACTAGGGCTTCATTCTTTGGTCTCATTTTCTTCTGGAGTCCTGTCCTGTTGGCCGATTGGTTTTGTTTTTCGAAAAAGTTCTTCAGGTGATGACACGTCCTACTGACTGCACTAGTTATGCGGGATGGGGCCGAATAACACTTTTAAAAAAAGTTAGAATATTCAATAGGGGAATTACAGGCAGGTGCGCACAATCGAGCGGATGAGAGAGACTAAAGAGTGAAGCTCCAGATCTCCTATTTATAACATTTCTTCGCTTTACAAGCGTGGGACTGCAAATCAGAATTCATTTCATCTGGAGGGGCAAATTAATTGCACATAAGTTAGATTAATGACTATAAGCGCTAGTCTCCTTATTATCCTACTTTCTCACTCACGATCATTAGTTTGTAAGCAAACGTGAAAACTGTTGTGCCCATAGTTCTGCTATTCGTACACTCACAGAGGTTTAGTGAATAGGAAAATATTAGTTAAATCGAGAGCTTTCCAACAAGTAATAAATAAACTTTTTTTAATAATAAAAAAAGGAAGAAGGTGACCAAACGTAACAACGGAGTCATGTGTAAAAATGATCAGAAAGTTTTCGTGAAAGTTTTGTGGGTCATTTTTTGGCAAATAGGTCTCCGTAAAACGCATTCTACGTTAAAACTTGTCATCAATTGTATTCTCAAAGTTTATACCTACAATGATCAACGCAAATATAACCCTGTTAAACAAATTCGCAGAGGTATTATTAGTTACAGGCAAAGAAACTAATCACTAATTTAGTTTTACAAAATTTAGTTGCTACCAGTAACTAAGAACTAATTAGTTTTTAGTCATCATTTTCGCGAATAATACAATTTCTTTTTGTCGTTGAAAACATCAAAATCGAACGGGAAATTTTCTTCGTGCAACGTGACTTTATGCGCTAGTTTTTATGTAAAACTACAATAATAATTAGTGTTTGCGAGTATTTTGACCCAAAAATCAAAATATGTTGACTATTTTGGCGCATTTATAAGAATAACAAACATTAAAAGAAAGTCGCTCATACAGCCATGTTACAGCCATGTCATCTTCCGAGAGTGAAAACAATGTTCCCGCCACACAGTGGGCAAAATGCCCGATCTAGGTGGACAAAATTATTTTATGAGTCAATCTTGTAGAAAATTCAACGCTGATCACGAATATCCCCATCGTTTGGGTCTTACATAGCGGATGCATACCAAAAATTCGAAAACCATTGGAAAAATGGGTTTTAGAGGAAAAATGAGCATTTTGACGTCATGCCAGTTTAATAAACTATACTACAAAATACAATTCCTTAAAGAAAAACTATATGGAAACAAATTTAATTTATCTTCTTCAAGATAATGTAAAAAAATATATATATTTGGTTCAATGGTAAAAATTTGACTAGTAACTGGATGGAAAAAAGATACTACGAGTATTTGGAACTTGAAATAAGAAAAAAGGTGTTTCCGATAGGAACAAAATGACGTATTTGTAAACTTGAACTAGAGAAAAGTAAGAGATATTAAGAAAAATAATTTAAAGTAAATTATTTGGTCAGCCTTAGTTGTCACCATCATCACTCATTTCATCATCGGATGTTGAAATGTCCAAATGTGACATTTGGTCAGCGAATGAGGTGATGGCTGTGAGCAAACTTAGCACTTCTTTTCAGGCCGCCCAGGAGGCTGGGAAGTGCTTGGTTCCACCAGAAAAACCCGCGTTGTTTTGAACTCAAAATCCGGTCGTTTCAGCCAAGAGTCTTTGTTGAAGACGTCCAATCTTCCACGATCTTTCGTCCACTTTTTTGATGTATTGCTCGACACTTGAAGCACGGATTCTTTGAGAGTTTTTAAATCAATTTCGCCTTCTCCTGAAGCGTAATCAACAATAAACCTCACCAAATTGTCGTGCCGAACAGCCTTTGGAAGCGCCTTCCACTTCTCGAAAAACTCCTTTCTTGGGACACGTATTGTAATTTCTGTAATACAATTGTCAACATTACTCAAAAATCGGAAAAAATGTTAATGAATACTGTAAACTAGGTAATCGTACGCCTCTAAATCTGTTTCGATCATTATGACCGCTCTTGACCGTGACCATTTAAATCACTAAACAAAATCAATTATAAACAAAATCATGAATTCACTTCCTGTGTATCCCCGTACCTGTTGAAATATAATGGTTGAATTTCCAAAAATAAATAAATAAATGTACTTCTTACCTTCCTTGAAAAGATCCATCGAATTGGAGTTGGCTTCGAAGGAGTCCGCAGGAGATATGCCGAGTGCAAATGAGAACCATTGTCATCATGACGGGATTGTAACACTTGTTCAAACAGGAATTCATAAGTCGCCCCACTTCTTGGGTTGCGAGCGAGGGATTTAATATGAACGTTTCTGGCCTTTAGACCCAATCAGTAACAATGCCCGACAACAAAAAGCTTCAAATCCAAATATGACTTTTGTCCACCTAGATTGGGCATTTTGCCCAGTGTGTGCCACTTACAGGTAAATTCTGAACCAAATTTAGTTATTATTCGAGCGAATAACGACTAAAAACGAATTACTTAGTTATTATTCGGGTAAAAATAACAACTAAAAACTAATTAGTTATTAAGCTCCCAGTTGAAGAGGTTTGACTACTCCGGCCTCATAGCTCAGATAGTTGGAGTGTTGCAACTAAGGGGAAATTTCCCGCAGTTGTAATGACAAGAGTCCGAACTCTATCCGAGGTATCAAATTTTTTTGGGCCGGTACAATGGCGCAGTCAAAATAGGATCCGAAATAATCCGAAACTAAAATATTAATTAACTAATTAAATGCCTCTTGAGCCAAAAGACTGTAAACATCACATTCCCTGTCATAGCACTTTTCACTTCCATCAAAACACACCGTGGCTATGGCCTCGCTCAACTGCTGACTTGTTCCAGCGAACATCTGCTGAGCCAGTGGCCTGCAGTTTCACTTCATCTTTCGTCCGACCTCAAACCAGCCGAGACAGCTGGTATTTGACTCCAGGGAAATGTTACGCTCCAGAAAAATAACTCTCACTGTCGAAGGGGTTTGATTACAGGCCTCAAAGCTCAGATCGTTGGAGTGTTGCAACAAAGGGCAAATTTCCCGTTGTTTGTTCTAAGTTCAGAGGTATCAAATATTACATAGTATTTACTAAATTGTATAACTAAATTAGTTGATAGTTAGGTACTAGTGGTAACTAATCGAATAACTGTATTAGTTACTCTGAAAATAATAACTAATGTATAATTAGTTGTAGTTATTATTCGCCATTGTTGTAACTAATTTAGTTCTACTTAGTATTAATCGTTACTACTTTTTGCCCAACACTGCCCTTGTGAGAGTGTGAAGCTCCCATCATTCAGTCTTCCAATATCTTCAATTAAAAATAAATTGTCTTCTTGTTTTTTAGGATTTCATTGATTTGCTGGATCGTCTACTAACAGGAACTACACACACGAGGAGTGACGGGTTATTTTTCAAACAGTTGCATTGTTAACTTGGCAGTGTTCGGGGATAGGGAGCAACTTAAGGCAGCCCATTCACGAAACTGCTGCAGGAAGTGAGGGGAACGAAAAACTGCCCTCTCTTCTTGCACAGGAGGCGTGCAGGACGTGTGTGGAGGCCTTCCTACTGCAGGTGTCCTGCAAAGCTCGTCCGATGGGTTTCCCATCGGACCATCCTGCGGTCCGGGGTACCCCACCCTATCAGCCTGCTAGGTCCGAGCGTGTGTGGAGCTGACGGAAGACCTTAAATAAGGAGCCATTGAAGAATGGAGAATGCAGAAGGTAAACACAGAATACCGTATACTGGCGGGAAACCTTCGGTTTGAGCTGGGAATGGCGGATCTTGTATGGAGAACGCACTCTGAGGCAGGAGAGCGAAGAGGGGAACTTCGTTGCACTCCCCATCTCCTGCAGCAGGATCGTGAATAGGCCGCTTAACAGAACGACTAGAGGAAGGAAGAACCACGGCTAAAGGCATGCTGTATCTGCTGACCCCATCATAGAGCGCCCATCCATGGTGTTACAGCCCAAAAATATTTGATACCTCGGACAGAGTTTGAACTCGTGTCCATACTTACTAAGGAGGAACTTCTCTTTAGTTGCAACACTGAGGCCGATTTTAATCAAACCTCTTCGCCTGAGAGAGTTTCCCTTGAACATAACAATGGCATTAGGTAGGTACTCATGTAATTGTGATTATGCAGGTCCTACTGCCGTTCAAAGCACTTAGGTAGGAACTTACTTAGTTTTGTTTCTTTTGATCCTCTCAGGGATGGAGTTGGCATAGCTATTTTGCAAGTCAGCAATAGCCTCCTCTGGCGTTATGGTCACTTCAGGTTCACCTGGTTGTATATCCCCTTCACTTACTTCCCCACTAAAACTCCCTGGATCATCCGTGGTAACTTGAATTTCAGCAGCCTCATCGCCGTCCTCTTTATCTTTTAGTAAAACCTTTTTCGTAGGGGACACATTAGACGGGCTGCCGTCTTTGATGAGATTTGATTTAGTTGCATCCGAACTCGGGCCTTCAGCCATAGGTACCTATTCCAAGAATTCACTATTGTTCCCAGGGTAAAATACGTGAAAGAATAAGAGAATTAGATGTCTAATCCAAGACGAATCTTTTATGACCTCGTAATGTGTGATTCAGCAGTTTCCTCACTGATAAAATTAAAATACCCGATCGGCATTATAAACAAAGTTACCCATGGAAACCTAAGATTAAAAATTAACTAGGGTATCCATCAATGCGAAATAGATGTATATTTCTTTATTTCGTTTGTAAAAGCTAATACAATTATAAATGTGGGGGTGAGAAAAGTACATATCAACACTTTTCTTTTTCTATTTTGAACATTTACATTTATGTCATGAGTTACGGTTTCATATTCACATACCTACCTAAGGATTATTAAAGCAAACCTACCTAATACTATTTAGAAAAAGCAAAGACAAGGCAGGTCTGGAAACGCTTGCATACGAGTCTGCAACACATAGAGACATTTTATGTCTTTAGTTGCAGACTCGTATCATCACAATTTAACAAGCGGTTGCAATTATGTTCACAATATAAATTATTGAGAATGATCACCTGAGAGCACACAATTATTCAAATAACCATGCTCATAACTCAGCTTGTTGGCCACGCACTTCGCAGTACCTAGTTAACATAATATGGTTGGATAAATCGAGAGCTTTCGAACAAATGGTCAACGAATTTTGTGGGATGAAAAACGACGAAGTACCATTTCCCTAGCAACGACTCGGTTGTAAGCGGAAATCATCAGAATATTTTCGTGAGCAATTTCCGTGACTTTTTTTTTTTTTTTTTTTTTTTTAGTTTATGTGCCATAGCAAAGAAATAAAATGTCAAAAAATAAATGAAAAGAAGAGTGACCAAAATTTTCTCTAACAGTTTTGCTGAGTGGCGTTTTTTCATTTCTTTTCTTGAAGAAAATCTTCGGGGTTTTCACCCCATAACGGGTAATTTTCATGTTTAGGAAAATTAATATATTTGAGCAGAACTTTGAATCTTCTCACTCAACACCAACACATCAGAAAAAATAGAACATGAGTTGGGTATTTTGATCTGCGAAATCCTGTGAGCTAATTGCAATTTGGAGACCTCAGGTAAGGTACTGAATGCATTCTTATGCAGCGAAAGATTTCCAACTGTTTCCAAACAGTAAGGACTGAGCAGGTAATAACCAATAAGATCCAGCATGTCTCCTTGCTCATTGGAATTGCGCATTTGCGAGCCAGCTCAGCCCTCCAAGTAAGAAATTTCACGTGAATTATGCCACCACCTGCTTCAATAGCCCATCTCACCTTGGTAAGTAGGATCCATGGAGTAGCCGGTAAAACTAACTATAGTAGTGCAAATTATCTTGAGATAATGCTGTCTTCTGAAGTGGAGACTTGCACAGATTCTTCAATCCATCAACTCGGGCAAAGTCGAAAGTTGTACAGTACAATCCTCAACTACTAACTGATTCCAAGACGTACCAGAACATCAAACTAACCACTATTCTTGGCATCCTGAGAGATTTTAAGACACTATCTGACAAGAGTGGGATTTGACTGGGGAAACACAGAGGAGCGCCCTCCGGTGTACTTTAGTTCTGCCCCCCATTTTCAAAACGTGACTTCTCCACTTCAAAACATCGCATTCTAATTTTAAAAATACGATTTGGGATAGTTATACTCCCTTCTTCTTCATCGTTCACATTAATTTGAAACATCCCAAAAATGGTTTACCCCTCTGACCGCCTCTTATCGACTGAAGCCTACTTACCACGGTATCTCTCATTTAATTTTCCTTTAATTTCATTCAAATAAATATATACAAAAAGTTGCACTATGGGTTGAACACAAATACATACATATAAGTACAATTAATTTTAAAAAGTCGATGTATTTTGGAAAGAAATACACAAATTAAAGAGACAATAACATGCCTAGATGAGCTTAGTTTAAATGGCTCACAACATTACGACCAGGAACAATAACATACCTACTGTATCTATATATTCGTCAAAACAGTTTATGGGATACAGTCAATTGTTGATCCACGGTCCGAAGTAAAGTTGAAAGCAGTTCAGAGAAGTTTTAGATGCCCAGTCACTTCATTGACAAGATCGGCAGGTCCGGGACCAACACCGATCACAGTTGCACTTCCACTAGCGATTTGTGTCTTCCCAGCATCGTGGATAATTTTGGAAGGAAGATTCCTGTGTTTGGCAGCTCTGGCTAACTCCTCTAGACCTTCCTCACCAACGTTATCCAGCTTTACGACGATTTTTGGCTGCCCAGCGTATTCCCAGGCGTCTAGAAAATCGGGGTACTTTTTGGCGGCTTGTTTGAAACAACCGACGGCGGCGTGAGAACATTGAGCAGCGATTTTTCCCTTTCCCATCCCTAGGTCGGTTCTTACAGCTATTACCATTTTCATTTCACCTTTCAGAAGCGATTTTTTCAGGGATTTGGGAAGAGACTGCGCAGCTGCAGTGGCTAAGGGGCTAACCGCAGCTTTTCTACCCAAGATTAAACTGTATCCTGCCAGCCCCGTTACCACTCCGATAACAAAACTAGTGAACATACTTACTAATCCTTGTTCCATATTGAGGGGTACTCACAAAGATGATTGGTCCAACAAAATAATACAGGAATGGGCAGCATGGGCAAATGCACCCAAATCACCGGAATCTTGAGGATTGTGCGAACCTATATACTTGGGTCACGTTATCTGAGAAAACTTTGGATTTAGCATTCGAATTCGATTACACAGATAGGCTGAACGCATAAGAACGACGAACAACGCAACGATGAAGGAGACCAAAATGTTCAACTATAAAACTACACAAATTTAAAGGAATTTTCCCTACAAAATTACAATCACCCGTGGAGGGGAATGATTGGAATTTTGAAGTGACGCAAATTTGGTAAAGTAACGTTTGTTACAGTTTTGAAAGGTTAACTTAAGAAAGGAAGTCTTCCTCAAGTATTCGTCTACTTCAGAAAAGATTCACGGTTTCAATTTATTCTCAGGACACGAAGAAAACAAATATCACCAGTAGGTCGCGCTAAGATCGGAGGAACGATAGTAGGAATACAGCAGCGGACCAGGACTCCTAGCATAGAACCAAGGGTAAGTACCAATTGAAATTGATAAAAAATAAATAAACCTTGATTGTGATCAGACAAAATTACCCTATAGTTCACAAGGAAATTACCATCTTCATAAAGCGTTGACTCGGTACATAACATAATTATTTTAAGTTACAAACAGAAAATTATAAATATTGCACTGCAAGTAGATTCGAATTGGGGTGGGGGTCCAAGGAGGATAAATTAAGCTATTACCTAATTGTTAACTTCTTAACCGATGACAAAGTAAGAATTCTGTTTTTTGCTAAATTCTTATTTTCTTGAACTTAGATGCTATATTTATTTATCCTTGTAGGTAGAAAGTTGAAATTAGATTGGTGTTTGAATGGTATGCTATAAAACGGTGACATGTTATTCAGGAAGAAATAACTATACAACAAAAAATATGGTAAGCACGAGAATTTTTAAATTTTGAGAAGATAATTAGGTCAATTTTCTTAGCAGATTTCACCCTCTGAACGCAAGCAATCAGCAGTCGACCTATAGACAAGCAGGGTTTTTTTTTCAATTTACTTAAAATTTTTCATCAAAAATTAGAAGTTTATGAATGAAGCTTGGTTTTCTATGAAGCTTTAATAGAAAACAATCTTTGATTTCAACAAAAATGCATCTGTTGCAAATAGGAATATGAATGGCTTAAATCGTGAATGCGGATCCAAATTCACTTTCATAATACGTGACGGGACTGGGTAAATGAAAATAACTATAATATAGTGTATTTTTTGTATATATCTATTGTAAAACCTCAATAATAGTACCTACCAAATATATTAATCATTTAACAGATAACCCAATAGGGTTATGCCATGAAATAATAGACCATAGGTACTTACCTACTTACTTTACAAGACTTTTTGTGACACACGTTTTTAAAGACCCCAGTCATAGACATATTCATACAAGAACGGGTTTCTATCATGGGTGTCTTTTGGTATAGAACAAATTTTTAATACCTATGGTATCATTATAGTACTCGTATTTATGGGGATTTATGCTGTTATTTTTTCATGTGTATTTTACATTTTGTGTTGGTACTGATTTTTGTGTGAAATCAACTGATGTAAAAATGTTCCCCCTTGTAGTGGATTTAAATATGTTTTACTTGGCGTCGGTAGACCAAGTGGGACATTTATATTCTGATTATGCGGGTTAGTCCCTGTGTTATTCCTGTAAGGAATGTGAGCGAATCCGTCAAGGTCAGCTTGCTTGGCGGAATGAACTGAGAGATAGTTCGTGTCGCAGCCGCGTGGAGCACTGGGCTCGCATAGTGGGTGCTGGGTTCGATCAGTTTGATACTGAGCCGTTTTGTAATATTCCGGCCTAAGATTTATATCTGTAGGAGGAATATGTTGAGCTTGGTTGAGGTACTGAAAAGTATCCTTCGTTTTTTGTACATTTGGAGTGTATTTGACACTCGGATCGGCCGGGTAGGCTTGTGTCGAATATCGTGGGTATTCGGACAGCTTGGTCGAATCATAATGATTGACTTCAGAGCGGGTCTGAAAGGTATCCTCGATCTTTTGTATAGGCGAGGCTTGATCTAACGTTTCCTTCGTGAATACGTTAGGTGAGAAGGCGATCTCGTCGTGAGGATCGAGCCTTGCGCCGTCGCTGGGACCGGCGGATTGGCCGGGTAGCGTGTAGGTAGCGCTACGGGGGCTAAGAGGCCCGGCTTCGCCGTCGTCTGCCTCCCCTTGCATGAGGAAATAAGACGGCCGACGTTCCATCGAAATAGCCGAGTTATTAGCTCGTTTCGATGCCTCTATGTATAGAAATAGAGGGTTTAGGAAGGTGGACTCGCTTGACAGAGCTTCTTTCCTTTGCTCGTATGTCAGGGTCCTACCTTGTAGTCTTGAAAAAGACTTCCTTGGACGGTAAATTAGAGCGGATGAGCAGAGTAATTTACCGGCGTGCCCCAGCGGTCGGTGACGAGCCTAGTGCTACGAAACCCGGGTGACACGGCTAGGAACGTCCCTCGGGCGTACGATCTAAAGAGAATATCGATAGATGTACCGGGTGGCGTCCTGACAGATGAACTACGTTGGGCAATGAGCAGGATGAATAATCACTGGACTCGTAGATGCCAATGCGAGATCTGTGTGGAGAGAAGGTAGGCCTTGTAGAAAGCAGTAGGAAGCCGTTCTTGAGATGAACTCGGGATGCAGAAGGTTCGTCAGCGTAGAGCGTGTAGAAATCTTCGTACTTCGAGGTGTCGTCGTCGAGAGCGGAGAGTAGAATGAATTTCGGAGGCTCCGAGCGGGGTATTTATAGGGAGGTGGCCGCCTCCTGCCGCCTCCTGATTGGTCCGCTTAATTTCATTAATTCGACTGTGTAATCTCATTGGCTCGCACATTGTTTTCTCAGTATCTGCGAGTATGATAGCTGAGCTGGTCCTCCGGGGTGGGTGCTCCCCGGGGGTGCTTACGAGCGTCCGTCGCGGAGCCGACGACCTTGAGTTTAGCCAGGGACCTCGGGTGCTTTCTCTGCGTCAGTTGTTCAGACGGGGTCCCCGGGGTGGCTGCTGGACCAGAGGTGGTTGCTTGCCGCCTCTTGGTTGGTTCGCCTATTGTCTCTCGTGTAATCAGTGTTTCTGATTGGCGAGTAGGCTTGTTTGAATTGTCCTTGCTAGTTTTAGAGGACGTTTGATTCTCTGTTTGAGTTTTCTCGTTCAAGGCGACTTGGTTCGAGATACTTGTCGCATCTCTCTCGCCCAGTAAGTGTCTAGGGAGGTCGCCTTGTATGTTTTTAGTTAATATTTCACTTTTGAGAGAGAAATTCGTATTTTCTCTCTGGTGAAATATTTTGTTTGACGGAGTTATAACTCGACGTCTTGTAAATATTTTTGTGTTGTGTCTACCTCTTTTTGGTAGCCCTGAAAAGGGCTGTTGACAAGAGGGGGTGGTTTTCACCACAATCCTACACCTGGATTTCGGTTGGAAAAGAAAAACTAATTTTTTGTTTGCAAGGTTTACTATTTGAATCTTTAATAAAACTATATTTTATGTTACCTACGTGAATATTGTTACATGGATCAGGCGTTTTTTTTTTTTTTTTTTTTTTTTTTTTTTAACTCATTGCATTATTGGTTTTCTAAGATTAAGAAATTTATCTGCGTGATTTCAGTGCTTCAAGCCATAATTTTGCTTCTTGAGACTCGATATTTGGAGGATATCCTAGTAAATACCTCTAAAATGATTGCATGCTATTTGGTTGCTCATACACTAAGAGGGTGCCAGAGCCAACAATGTAGTTGAGGTCTTGTGGGCAGTTTCAAACTCTGCTGTGAGCTATGGATGGTCAAGCAGAAATTAGCAGAAATTATTTTAAAATGGTTTTTCAGTACCTAATGATAGGAACTTTCTAAAAAAAAAAAAAATGTCATGTAACTGTGATAAAGTTTAAGGAAAAAAAATTATTATTCAATCTGCAATGCTGATGCAGATTTCTTAAAATTATTTATAGTATACTCAGCAACTATCTCAAGTTGAACCCCTTCATCCACAGTGGTTCATTAGAGGGCTTTGCCCACCCTTCCCTTCTACCAGGTCCACTCCAGTGTCTAGTCTGACATTTCTACTTGAAAAATTAAATATTAGGTACCTACATCAACAAGTTAGTATTTTTTTTTTTTTTTTTTTTTTCAATGAAAAATTTATTTTTATCTGAAGATCAGACTCAAACACATCCTCGTCAACAAAGGTACAAGATAACTTTGTACAAAGTCCCATCCCTAACCATCTCTACACTTCAATAAAGTATTTGGAGAGCCCGCTAAACCTCGCACCGTTGATCGAAATCGCAAACTACATGGATCTCGAACGAAGTGTTCCAAGTCCATATACCTGCATGTCCATTTCGCGCCTCAAGTCCAACTGAGTTTTCCGTTGTGATTTTTGAAGTTATCCGTTTTTACAGTTCATGGTGATTATTTTGGACATTTGAAAGCTGTGGAGACTTGAGAGTAGAGTTTAATAGTTTATGGTTATGAAAGTATTTTCGTGTTGAAAGCTGGTTACAGTTTTCACTAAATTATTTGAGTGGTATTTTAAATTAAAGTGACAGAAGATCTTTGATGATGGACTCGCCAAAACTAAACGTTGAAGAGGTAGACATTAGTAGATAATTACCTACATTAATTATTATAAAGTTAAAAGTTCATAGAATTAGATAGGTAGGTAAGTAGACTAGGTACTTGGTAAACGAGATTGATTGATATGGTGCATCAAAGCGTGATTTTTCTAAGTTTCGCATTCATCGCATGTATTTTTGTTTTTAAATGAGAAGTATGTGGAAGTGAATCTCGGTAAATTGTGATCTCTGTAGAAACTCTCCCAAAAGGTAAAATTGAAATTTTTGAAGCCATTGCAAAAATCGGTTGGACCGGGATTATAATCTTTTTTGGTTTGGTGACCCACGTTATGTACCTACCCAGGTTTTCACTGAAGAGAATTTTCCTGTCCATTATTCTGGATCTACACCCGGAAATAAGTTTCAATTAGCCTTCGCAGTTTACAGCAGTATACCCTAAAAATAAGAGTGCCACCTATGGGCATCTTTGGCCCACATGCTAGGCCTCTGCAAGATAGGTAAAGAAAATACCTACATTTTATAGATAACCATTTCTGTTTGGATAAAGACTTGGTGTCTAGCATTTCACAGCCTCGACCATGTGAGGAACAAACAATCGCCCCCTGTTATCATTTCTCAAGTCAAACGCTTCACGACCGCACCTCGCGTATTCATTTTTATTTTTAATTTAAATTAGATTCCATTCTTAGAAAGTTTATATACCATCCACTCTCTCCTACGTTGAGTAGTTTTCTTTCTTTGATTTTTCTAAAGCGGCCCATTCGGGATCCTGCTGCAGGAAGTGAGGGGAACCAAAAACTTCTCTCTCTTGCACGGGAGGCGTGCAGGACGTGTGTGGAGGCCTTCCTGCTGCAGGTGTCCTGCAGAGTTCGTCGGATGGACCATCCTGCGGTCCGGGGTACCCCACCCTATCAACCTGCTAGGTCCGAGCGTGTGTGGAGCTGCCGGAAGACCTTCCATGTTCTAATCACCCGCCAACACAGGAAAATAGATTACCTCAGAATACCATATACTGGCGGGAAACCTTCGGTTTGAGCTGGGAATGACAGATCGTGTATGGAGAACGCACTCTGAGGCAGGAGAGTGAAGAGGGGAACTTCGTTGCACTCCACACCTCCTGCAGCAGGAAGTTGGGCGTTTGCATTAGCGACGTCATACTGGGTGGCCGGGGGGGGGGGGGTTCTGCCCAGGCAGGAAGGGCGCTTTGACGTCACCAGTGTGCGAAACTTCGAAAAATCATAGAAAGAAGACTATTCTTCGTAGGAGAGCGCGGTTGGCGCCCAACTTCTTAGGATGGAATCTTCTCCCATTTAAAAATGGATAAAATACCTTTTTCGTACCCATGGGTAACGCTAATTTTCATGAATCCGCAATAGACAATCTCAGCAGGGCCTTAGTACGCCCACCAAGAATGAAATATGTATTATACGTTGTTAGCGATGGGGAGGACCTGATGGAGGTGGAATACAATCATATGCCAATCTACATACCTCGAATGGATGAATAACTAAATAAATGCCAAATAGAACGGTAATGATTTGTGTGTACATGCTGTTATACGAAATAGGGCTATAATTCATTTTTGCGTATGCCCATACCTGAGTACATTGCTTCCTCAACTTTTTAGGATGAATATAAAAGTAAAATTGAAAGGAAGAATAAAAAAGAAGAGGCTCGGCTCACGAGTATTTCCACGAAGTTGGTAGTATTGTAGTAGGTTCTTTTCTACCTTTCCCTAGGAAGGTGGATACCCACTGGTTCATCCTGCTTGCAACTTGATCACTCACTCGTAAGATGAGTGCAATGCCCGATTTTCATTCTCAATTGTGGTACAGACACTAAATGAGCGTTTAAAAAATTTAATTGTCTTGGCAATAATAGAGGATTACCTCTCGTATTCCGAGCTGACAACTGGGGACTAATGGGGGGAATTACTCTACCTAGCGTCACAAACAGGTATAAAAGTTATAATTATTTATTGGCATCGTACAATTAAATACATTCAGCCATAGAGATTAGATATAAAATACATTTTTAATAAGTTAGTCAAAATATTACGTAAAATTCCTATTCTACTTCTGGTACGGAACTCTAAGTTGGCCTCATAAACTCTGGTGTCTCCACTTGCAAGAAGGGTGTCTAAATTGAATGGCGCTATGGTATGGGAGGGTTCAACTCGATCAATTCTTGGATCATAAATACCTATACTCCCGACTGTTGGAATATGCTGGACAAGAGTGAACAATTTGTTCCAAAGTTTTTCTGCTGGATCTGGGGCCTGTGGAGTTATTGTTGTTTGGTATGACTTATTCAAATGTACATTACAAATATAATTTCTGATGTTTAATAGCAACAGATGCACTTCTCAATTTTCATTTGATGCTCTACAACTTCTTCTGTCAAAATATTTTTCTCAAAATCAAGTTCTCACGCTAGGTTTTCTTTTATATGTTAGTTTACAGAGAACAGTGTTACGCTCCAGGAAAATAACTGTCACAGTCAAAGAGGTTTGATCACCCGGGCCTCATAGCTCAGATCATTGGAGTGTTGCAACTAAGGGGAAATTTCCCGTAGTTGCAACAACGCGAGTTCGAACTCCTGTCGAGGTATCAAATATTTTTGGGCCGTTACACTGGCGCAGTCAAAATAGGACCCGAAATCATACAAAACAATAGTTAATTAAATCCGTCTCGAGGCAAAAAGACTGTAAAAATCACATTTCCTGTCGTTAGCACCTTTCACTTCCTCACTCACTTGAGTCAAAACACACCGTGACAATGACCTCGCTTGACTGCTGACTTGTTCCAGTAAGCATCTGCTGAGCCAGTGGCCTGCAGTTTCACTTCGTCATTCGTCTGGCCCCAAACCATCCAAGACGGCTGGTATTTGACTCCGGGGAAATGTTACGCTCCAGGAAAATAACTGTCACAGTCGAAGAGGTTTGATAACCCTGGCCGTTTAGCTCACATCGTTGGAGTGTTGCAACACATCTGAATCAAAATGAATAAAAAAACGCTGCAAATTATTTCACAAAGGTTTATTATTTTTTCAATTGAGTATGATCATAGTTTTAGTTGGCTAGCGTACGTCATAAGGCCCGTCCAGACTCCTCGGTGTGTCCTATTTCGAGTTGCCACAACCTATACTTCTATAATTATATACGCATGTTTATATTTCTCGATTTGAGCTCCTATCTATTCAAATAGTTATTGCCTTAATAATATCATTATCTAAGTACGTACGAAAAGTCGAGAGGATATGTTATTAAGTATGCGTAGGAAAAGCTTTGGTATTAACACACAAATATGACCTTGAAAAAAACATATATTCATGCCTCGAAGGAACGCCGGCGCCGTACCCACCACAAGGTGCCGCGGCGCCGGCGCCACTCCACCCCGCTCACCCCCCTCACCACCCACCGTGACCCCCTGCCCAGCGTGCCAGGCGTGCGCGCGTCGAAAATGACACTTTTTCGCCCGTTTTTGGCCCATAGCATCTATGCGAGTAAAGCGATCGGGATGGTTAAACGTTAGGACCAACTAGACCCCAAATGGAGTCTATGTGCGAAAGAACGGGGTTTTTAAGTCAATTCTTAGGCCTTTTATGGCCCGGACGGCGAACGGCGGACGGATATTTCAAATTTGGATTCTACGCACCTTGAAACGTAAAGTGACAAAGTTTGAGGGTGCGGTTGTAAAAATGTTTTGCTACACGACCACATAGGCTTATTATTGGAAATAATAAACCAAAAATATTAGGGACATTTTAGTGGATAAATAATTGAGTTTCATACTTGATAGTGCGGTTTTCGTATCAGACACACAGGTCTGCTTTCGACATTTCCACCTAAGAGACTCATTCGTTCCCTTGACATTAGTTTTTATTGTCCAAAATTACTGTAAAAAAGTTCAGCAACTGAAAGAATAAGAACAGTCCTTATGTGTGCATGTCGCACCATCCTTCATGCGATTACTATTACTTGTATTGATTATTCCATTTTGTTGACTTACTTCTTTTTATTAGACGATGAAGCAGAAAATCCACGAGCTCAAGTTGGCCTTAGATACGGAGAAATCTCTCAGAGTGGACTGTCAGGCTGAGCTTGAACGGTTGCTTGGGGAGCTGAATGAGAAGAATTCGCAAATTGATGCAGTGAAAATACCCTTGGAAAACGAAATTCGTAGCCTTAAGGACAAAGTAAGCCAATTTGTTACTTACATTATATTTATGTCAATGTGTTTAATTAGTTATAATATCTTCAAATCCTGTAAAAAGTTTAAGAACTTTAAGATAGTTTCTGAAATGGGAGATATTGCATATAAATTGACTATATATTCGATATAGCGACAGGTGGGTAAAACAGTGGTGTTACTGTTTGCTGAAAGATGAATGTGATCCTGAGTTTAGTTGCCGCCGAAGTTTTCTTGATTCCTCATAGGACTTCCGATATTCTATTCATTCACGCTAGCATTAAAAAAAAGGTGTGGTTCGAGGAACTTTAGCAGTAATGAACCCAGTGAATTTGTGAGTTTATTTTAGCGAATTTTTGTAGAAAATGAAGCTATTGCAATGGCTCGGAAATTTTTAAAAAATTTCGTCATTGAAATCCGTTTTGAGGCATTCTGAAACGAATCCTGGAGTTTAACGCTTTTTCACCCTCACACGCGTGTGTGTCTCCTTCCAGACGATAACTCTCCTTAAGATCGAGACAAATTCCGTTCTTGCGCCAAAAAATCAAGCTTTCCCAACAAAAGGATGAGTTCGTTGGTCAGCACTTTTTGAGCATATTAAATTAAATTGATCAAATTTAAAAAGTTCCAGTCATGCAGCATGATCGTATGAGCGAATTTTCATAAATGGTCGTATTACATTTATGTTAAATTCTGTTGAAATTTGAGCACTTTGGGGACAAATAAAAATTTTATTATACATTTTATAGCAAATTAACTTTTTGTCAGTAATATTCCAATGAACAAACGATTTTGTGGATTTTTACAATTTTTTCAAGTGTTCCTATCGATTTTTAGCTTATTTTAATGAAATTTAAGTACATTTTTCAGTACAATTTTGTGCCTAAATTTTTAAATGTCCTAGTTCATGCTCGATTAATTTTTTCGAGTAGCATTCTGCTAAAAAATATAATGCTTTTAATTTTTAGCGGTTTTTGCCTTTTTTAGTGATTTTTTAAGTACATTTTTTGAAATTTGACTAATTTAATGTGCTCAAAAAGTGTTGTCCAACGAACTCATCCTTTCTTTTGAAATGCTTGATTTTTTGGCGAAAGAACGAAGTTTTTATCTCAATTCTATCGAGAGTTATCGTCTGGAATGACACATACATATATATATATATATATATACATATAAAAAAGCGTTAAAATCCAGGAATCATTTCAGAATGCCTCAAAACAGATTTCGATGAAGAAAAGTTTTGAAAATTTTTATTTTAAAATTTTTGGAGCCATTGCAATAGCTTTATTTTCTAAGAAAATTCGCTAAAAAATCAATAAAAATTGCTAAAAACGGCTGAAAATTGTTAAATTCATATTTTTTTAATGAATATTGTTTAATAAAGTTTATTAACTATACAATAGAACATTCAGAAATTTATGTACAAAATTATTCTGAAAAATAAACTTAAAATTTGCTGAAAAATCGATAAAAACTGTAAGAAAAAATTTCAGTCATGCAGCATGACCCCATGAGCGAATTTTTGAACAAATCCGATTATTTCGATTTCGACTGATTTTTCAACTTTGAAATTTTTGAAAACTTGATACATATTCTTATAGGAAATTTTACGCTGATTCCAAATATACCACATGTTAGTATGCTGAAAAAATTATTTCGCACAACAAATCGCAAAAAACACGCCATTTTGAAATTTTTGACTACATTTTTGAAAATGTTAACTCGAAGATGTAATCCGATCATGCTGGCCAACGAACTTGAACTTTCGTTTTGTGTCCTTAACATTTTAAAATTTGTTTGAAGTTTCTAGTACAATTCTACGGACAGTTATCGTCTGGAATGACACATACATATATACATACATACATATATACATACATAAAAAAATGCGTTAAACTTCAGAATATGATTCAGAATAGCCTGAAACGGATTTCTGCATAAAACGTTTTCAAAAATTCACATTCTACAAATTTTGAGGCGAGAGCAATAGCTTAATTTTCTTCAAAAATTCGCTAAAAGCTAAAAATTCAAAACCTCTATTTGAATAAGGAGATTATTATTTAGAATTCGTTTTTTGCCATAAAAATAATAGTTAACAATTTCCTTGCACTCAAAAAGCTCAAATTTTAAAACAATTTAACAATATACAATACGATAATTTGCGAAAATTCGCTCATACGATCATGCTGCATGACTGGAACTTTATTTTGCTTCTTTTCTTTTTGGTTGTTAATTGTGTTTTTTTAGTTGACAAGTTAATTATTACTTATATTGTTAACTAAACTAAACATTCCATAAATTAAACAGTAAAATGACTTATAGACCTGTTGCGTATAGGGCCGTAAAATTATTCAACTAAAATAGTCGCATTTGACGCATTTTCTGAACAAGTCCTATAAAACGGACCAAAGATAGAATCGTTTTGTTGCTGTTGATAGGAACAAGTGAGCCCAAACAAATTTGAATTCTCATGAATTCACGCAATTCACATCCAACGGCGGAAATATTTGAATTCATTAACTAAGCACAAGGGTCTTTTCTTTTTTAAAAGAAATACTTTCTCTACTTACTAGCTACGCTTCACATTTGTCTTAATGGGTTCCGAATTCATCCAAGTTTTTAGGCAGGAATTACTACCTACATACCTAGGGAGTGGAAACTTCTTCTCGTGAGAAAAAACTCCGCAATTTTCGTTTGTTCTATTGAAATTGTTTCTCGAGCTTTGCTAAATTCCTCGATTTTTCCAGTTGCATGTGCGCTTTGGGCAGGTTCAATCAGCAGTAGTAGGAAAACATTGGGTACACTTTTTGCTCGGAAATCACATCAGTCGACTTTACGAACATGAACTAAAGTCTTCATAAAATGAACTAAACTAAATCACCCTCAGCGAAGTTGTGGAAACCCACTTTAATAAAGATCGTTATCATCGTCCTACTTCGACGGTTAAGTCATAACCAGCAACAAATAAGTAATTTTACTTTGGTAGGTTTCCTAACAATATATTGACTTGGTACTTTAACCATGACAAAAAATGAGACACTGTCGTTTTTCTTTGTTTGCTTGCTCAATTTCTTGATTCCCATTTCACAACAAACAACGTGCATGTTTTTATGTTGTTCTTTTTCTACTTATACCTTTTTACGGCTTGTGTCTTGGATGGGTGACATCATAAAAACTGATAAAAATTGTAGCAAAATTCAGAGGAAGTGTTTCACGAGATGGAAAAGCAGGGCTTTAGGTTTTTTCCCCTGGCCTACCCCAGCAACCTCGCGTTCTCTCGACAAAGTGCTCTCATGTGCATCCTGTCCGCGTGACATATAATAATGACTAATGTTTGGAATACCCAAGCACTATATCGTACATAGTGCCAAGTCAAATCAGATAGAAAGAACTTCTTACACATCAACCAAAATGTTTATACATATACACCTTTCGATTATACACATTGCCTACAAGCAACATAATATATAATGTCATTCAAATTCAGATATATCCATAAGAGCTGTTACAGATTCAGAGGTTTGACATCAGTCTCGCTGAAAAAGTTAGTTAGTACCTAGTGTGGAGTCTGGACTTATTGAAGATCCAAACAAAAATGAGCCTTGTGACCTCAGATTTCTTCTATCTGGCTCGTTCATCAGATATGTTATTTTAAAATGTTGTTTTGTCTTTTCTATACGATACTTCTCTATTATGTTCTTGTTATCAGTTTTTTGACCACGTGATTTTATTCGCAATTACAGATTATCAATTTGACAAATGAAAATGAGACCGAGAGATTGTCCTTCGACGAAAAAATTCGAAAATTGGAAGAAAATCTGAAAAGTGCTAAGACTAATGATATTGTCTTTGATGAAAATGATGAGTACAAGAAGGCAATAGACGATCTAATTAACGAAAAAGTTTGTTTGTCGTTAAATTCTCAATCAAACATTATGATGAAGTATTTTTAACGAAATTTAGAATAATTTCTTCTATGGAAATTCACATCTCTAGCAGTAATATTTTTCTCCGCTTCCTCTATTAATTTTAGCAACTTCGCAGTGACCTCGAAGAAGAGTTTTCGAAAGTTAAAGAAGAAATGGGTATTATGGCGATTGAGAAGTCACTTCTTGAGCAGAACTTGAAGGAGGCTGTAAAAAACTTGGAAGAAACCCGGGAAGCTCTCGAAATAAAAAAAGCAAATCTGGCAGAAACTTTGGCAGCTCTCAAGGTGTTTGAGTTGATCTAACTGTGGTGAAAACCACCCCCTCTTTTCAACAGCCCTTTTCAGGGCTACCAAAAAGAGGTAGACACAACACAAAAATATTTATAAGACGTCGAGTTATAACTCCGTCAAACAAAATATTTCACCAGAGAGAAAATACGAAATTCTCTACAATGATAAAATGAGCAAACTTCAAGGAAAGTGGAAAAACAACGGGGTTTACCACCGTATAACCACGGAAGGAACACCAGTACACTTCCGAGCAAGACCCATGGCGGGCGAAAAACGGGCTCAAGTCAAAAGTACTTTTGACAAAATGCTTTCCGAAGGCATAATTGCACCATCAGATTCCGAATGGGCATCCCCGTTACACTGTGTGCCAAAAAAAGACGGGTCATGGAGGATCACCGGCGACTACCGTTTCCTGAACGCGAAAACGAAGAAAGACGCCTACCCTCCTCCTCACATTCGCTCTTTCCAAGCGAATTTACATGATACACAAATCTATTCGACAATAGATTTAAAATCGGCATATTACCATATTCCGATGCACCCAGATGACGCTCATAAAACTGCAATTATTACACCTTTCGGTCTTTATGAGTTTAAGAAAATGAGCATGGGTTTGGCCGGAGCGGCTCAAACATGGCAAAGATACATGGACAGCATCATGCGAAAATTTGATTTCGCATTTGTATACCTAGATGACATACTGGTGGCTTCTAAAAATTATAAAGAACACATGAACCACCTCAAACAAATTTTTGACGAGCTAGGGGAACACGGACTTCGAGTAGGTTTTGATAAATGCATTTTTTCAAAACCTACCGTCGATTTCCTAGGTTTCACTATCTCGAAAGAAGGGATAATTCCTAAACGAGATAAAATAGAAGCCATAGAACAATTTCCTAGGCCAATAGACGTACGAAGTCTACGCAGATTCCTAGGTATGTGTGGTTTCTACCGAGCTTGCTCAAGTAAATTCGCTCACACGGCACAACCTCTGTATGACTCCATTCAGTCAAACAAAAAAAATGACAAAACACCTATCGAATGGACATCAGAGAGAGAAAAAGCTTTCAACAGCTTAAAACAAGCAATGATTAAAGCTACATTGCATAATATCGCTCATCCACACCCTACAGCAGAGTGGAGAATAGTCTGCGACGCATCCGACACACACATCGGAGCGGCACTGGAGCAGGAAATTACAGACAAACACGGCTCGAAATCTTACCAACCATTGGGATTTTTCAGTAAAGAAATTCCGGAACAATGGAAGAATAAAGCATCATTCGACAAAGAGATGTTCGCCGTTTACCAAGCTTGCATTCACTGGCACAATGACTTGGACGGCCGATCTTTTCATATTTGTTCAGATCACAAGCCTCTGCTAGGCACGATGCTTAAGAAAAATGCACATTTTTCTAAAATGAGATTAAGATGGCTAACATACATCTCTCAAATGACAAGTGACATTCGTCATATACCCGGAGAGAACAACGTCGTCGCCGACGCACTCTCCAGACCCTTCGATCCAGTTGAAATTCAAACAAAATCGATTTCAACCCAAACTGACGAGGGTCCACCCATAGCCGAAATTTCGCAAATTACGGCTGCAATAGAGTGCAATCTTCTACTGCACATTTCAAATGCACAAATTCGTTCTCCTCCTAACGCAGAGGACAAATTGAAACTCACACGAGTTGAATTCCCTCAAGGAGAAATTTGGTGTAACCTAGACCTAGGACACCCAAGACCTTATATTCCAAACGAAATAAGGCAAGAAATAATCAGCCAAATTCACAATTTGGGACACCCAGGTATACACTCTACAGTGTATAAAGTTAAACAAAGATATTTTTGGCACGGACTCCGTGCAGATGTCTCCAACTGGGTCCGAGCGTGCGAGACTTGCCAACGAGCAAAAATCACTCGCTCCGTGAAGCTCCCTTACTCCGAATTTGAAACGGCTAACAAATTTTCACATGTACACGTTGACATTACCTTAGCTAAAGGAGGGAAACGTTACATTCTAATGATGGTCGATAGAGCAACGGGTTGGCTAGAGGCAGTCCCTCTTAACAACATCGAAACAGCCACGATCACAAACGCCTTTATCAATATTTGGGTAGCTTCAAAGGGCGTACCTAAATACATCACAAGTGATCAAGGCACACAATTCGAATCAGATCTATTTAATTCCATTATGGAACGTCTCGGAGTAAAACATACTCACACGTTACCATACAAACCGTCAACAAACGGAATGGTAGAACGCAGAAATAGATCTTTGAAAGAGGCTCTCAAAGCACAAAACGAAAATTGGCTCGACGCCCTTCCAAAAGTTCTACTCGCCATGCGTACGGCAGTAGACCCAGCAACGGAAACTACACCGTTCCAAAAAGTTTACGGAATTGACGTACCACTCCCAGGAGACATTTTCGTAACTTCTACAAACATTTCTGAGCCTCTCTTTTTCCGGCCTACGCATATTAAGCATAATAATACAAAGTATGCCGTCAACATGCCCAAAAACTTGGATACATGTACACATGTCTATATCAGAGTACCCACACAGCTCTCCTCCCTGCAATGTCCTTACACGGGACCATTCAAAGTTATTAAGAGAGATAAGTTTTCGGTTACAGTACAAATTGGCGAACACACGAAAAAAGTTCCCAAACAACAAATAAAACCGGCTTACACTCTAAACTCAGACGAAGCTGTGTCACGAAACCAAAATCAGGCAGAAAATAAGGAGAAAACTCCCCGAAAATCCGCCAGAGGGCGCGTCCCCTCTACCAAATTCGACGAGAAGTGGGTGACTGCACTCGAAACAGGCCACGCCCACTTTTCTCGGGTAGGAACAGTGGGAGATATAAATATGGAACACCCCACGCCAGGAGCTCATACCAACTTCGACCATGGCAGCTTCAACACCTTCCGAGAAGATGATCACAGAAGAAGTGGAAGAGTTACTCCTAGCCGAGGAAATTCCGGCGACGATCAGCCCGCTACCACCTTCGCCGGAGAAGAAAACACCGGCGGACGCCAGCGCGCCGAGGGAGGTGGTGTGGAAAACACCAGCAGCGTACAAGACGCCGGCTACACCCACTCCGCAGCTGCCCAGGGCTCCACCCGCTCAACAGCCCCCCACGGCTCCACGAAAGTGGATCAGCTCGGGCGACGTGCCCGTGCCTCGGTGGGACGAAATGAGCGCGGCGGGGTGGACGGAGCCGGAACGAGCACCTCCGCAACAGCCCAGCCGCGGCCGCGGGCCAAGCCCTCGCGGGTTTGGCTCCCGTCGGCAAAGCTCGGGCCAGCCACGGCCGCCCCGCGGCGCTCGTCGAAACCGGCGAGGCCGGGGCGCACCCCAGGCGCGGGACGCGAGGCCTGCACCTCCGCCTCCGCCCCAACTGGTGAGGGTTTCCTACGGAGAATTCCGTGTGGACCTCCCAGTTCTCCCCAGCCGGCGTCGTCGTTAGTAACACGACGTCTTGGGTGGGCGCCTGTGGTGAAAACCACCCCCTCTTTTCAACAGCCCTTTTCAGGGCTACCAAAAAGAGGTAGACACAACACAAAAATATTTATAAGACGTCGAGTTATAACTCTGTCAAACAAAATATTTCACCAGAGAGAAAATACGAAATTCTCTCTCAAAAGTGAAATATTAACTAATAACATACAAGGCGACCTCCCTAGACACTTACTGGGCGAGAGAGATGCGACAAGTATCTCGAACCAAGTCGCCTTGAACGAGAAAACTCAAACAGAAAATCAAACGTCCTCTAAAACTAGCAAGGACAATTCAAACAAGCCTACTCGCCAATCAGAAACACTGATTACACGAGAGACAATAGGCGAACCAACCAAGAGGCGGCAAGCAACCACCTCTGGTCCAGCAGCCACCCCGGGGACCCCGTCTGAACAACGGACGCAGGGAAAACACCCGAGGTCCCCGTCTAAACTCAAGGTCGTCGGCTCCGCGACGGACGCTCGTAAGCCACCCCCGGGGACCCCGTCACAGCGACGGACCTGGGGAAACCACCCCGGAGGACCAGCTCAGCTATCATACTCGCAGATACTGAGAAAACAATGTGCGAGCCAATGAGATTACACAGTTGAATTAACGAAATTAAGCGGACCAATCAGGAGGCGGCAGGAGGCGGCCACCTCCCTATAATTACCCCGCTCGGAGCCCTCCGAACTTCATTGCACTCTCCGCTCTCGACGACTACACCTCGAAGTACGAAGATTTCTACACGCTCTACGCTGACGAACCTTCTGCTCCCGAGTTCATCTCAAGAACGGCTTCCTACTGCTTTCTACAAGGCCTACCTTCTCTCCACACAGATCTCGCATTGGCATCTACGAGTCCAGTGATTATTCATCCTGCTCATTGCCCAACGTAGTTCTTCTGTCAGGACGCCACCCGGTACATCTATTGATATTCTCATTAGATCGTACGCCCGCTGGGACGTTCCGAGACGTGTCGCCCGGGTTTCGTAGCACTAGGCTCGTCACCGACCGCTGTGGGCACGCCGGTAAATTACTCAGCTCATACGCTCTAATTTACCGTCCAAGGAAGTCTTTTTCAAGACTACAAGGTAGGACCCTGACATCCGAGCAAAGGAAAGAAGCTCTGTCAAGCGAGTCCACCTTCCAAACCCTCTATTTCTATACATAGAGGTATCGAAAACGAGTTAATAAACTCGGATATTTCGATGGAGCGCCGCCCGTCCTATTTCCTCATACAAGGGGAGGCGGAACACGGCGCGGCCGGGCCTCTTAGCCCACGCAGCGCTACCTACCCGCTGCTCGGCCAGTCCGCTGTTCCTAGCGACGGCTCAAGGCTCGATCCTCGCGACGAGATCGCCTTCTCACCTAACGTATTCACGAAGGAAACGTTAGATCAAGCCTCACCTACACAAAAGTTCGAGGATACCTTTCAGACCCGCTCTGAAGTCAATCATTATGATTCGACAAAGATTTCCGAATATCCACGATATTCTACACAAGGCTACCCGGCCGATCCGAGTGTCAAATACACTCCAAATGTACAAAAAACAAAGGATACTTTTCAGTACCTCAACCAAGCTCAACATATTCCTCCTACAGATATAAATCTTAGGCCGGAATATTACAAAACGGCTCAGTACCAAACTGATCGAACCCAGCACCCACTATGCGAGCCCAGTGCTCCACGCGGCTGCGACACGAACTATCCCCCAGTTCATCCCGCCAAGCAAGCTGACCTTGGCGATCTCGCTCACATTCCTTACAGGAATACCTCAGGGACTAACCCGCATAATCAGAATATAAATGTCCCACTTGGTCTACCTACACCAAGTAAAACATATTTAAATCCACTACACTAACCTTTTTTTTGTTACGTCATAATGCAGGAGGAACAAGAGGAAAAGGCCATGTTGGCCTCAGAAGTAGATCTCATGAAAGCTGGTCCCAAAGAGGATCTGGGAGAACGAGGTAATTCACTCTTCAAAGAAGTCGAGGACAACCGAAAAAAACTGGCAGTTGCATATAACACCCTCAAAAATAAATATGTAGTCTTAAAGAATATGACAACTGTTAAAAATCAAGAAATCAACCGTCTCAAAGTAAGTTACTAGCACTTTGTTCTGGTTCGAATAATTTTTATTATACTCAGAATGATGAGCTACTTATTTGTTAACAGTATAACTATATAAGTTGTTATTTATGTAGTTAAATATTTTACTTGATTCTTCCGATTTTGTGTAGGTTTTTTCCCAATGAAATATGTTACAAATGATAATGATGATGATTAAATGGCAAATGATGATCTTACAGAAATTAATCAATATACATATGGCTTAATTGCTATTCCCCACTATAGGTTACAAATCCTGTATTTTCGTTGGAGGGGGGGGGGGGGGTTGTGAAGAAGATAAAAATCTCTCTTATTTAATAAAAAATTTATGAACAAATGTTTGTAACCATTGTATTTCAATGTGTTATTAGTGTTATTACAGTACGTAATTGGTGTACAATTCATTCAGCTGTTGGAAAGGCTTCTTCTTAAATAATTAAATCTTCGTAAGTTTCTAATAGTTTTTAATTAAACAGCTTAGATTAGATTTAAAAGATTATATATGCATTTTGAAAGTTTCTAATTTGTTCAGGGATCTAATGCTCAAAGGCAATTGATTGAAGAATTTTCCCCATGGTTGTGTTTTGATACGCATTGTAGAATTTTTGTTTTATTGGGAAGCGTCCATGCCCTCGCATGTTTCCGTGTTATTTGAATTAGGTTTTCTTTATTTACTATTTCTTTAAATGTTTTTTATTACATGTTAATTTGCGTATCAGATCCTGCTATGTTCGGACCTTTTTTCTTTCCTGAGAAGGATTTTAAAATTTTTTATTACATGTTAATTTGCGTATCAGATCCTGCAATGTTCGGACCTTTTTTCTTTCCTGAGAAGGATTTTAAACAATACTTTTTGAGTAACAAAAAGAACATCTTGTAATGTATTTCACCTTTTGAGTATAAATAATATGGAGGGTTATAACCTGTGGATCACACTTTAAGAAACACTTGAGTATGTTTTAATGAATGAGTTGTTGTATAAAAATAATAATTGCTCGTGGTTTTTATATTCCCCATTGCTCCAAAACGCTACGAATTACTCCACTAGTTATTAATTTTTAGTTGAAATTATTCATTTCCCCCGATCAAACGAACTTTAGTCAGAAGATGCAGATGTTGATGTGTTTGTGATTCGTTTCGGCTTTGTTGCTCAAAAAGTGTTGTCTTACGAACTCATACCTACTTCCTTTTGCGATGCTTATTTCGCAAAGATTTTGTTTCCAAGTCAGATAGAATGTACATATGAAAATTCGAAAATTCAGGAATATTTTAATAAGCTTTTAAAGGGAATTGTGTCCATGATAAATTCACTGAAATGGGTCAAATAAATAATTTAATACGAGCCTTATAATCATCGACTTATCTACTTACTTTCAGCTACTTGGAAGCATTTTAGAGTTGTTGAGGGTGAGAATGAAAGTCAGCTTCTCGTATTAGGTACTTCATTTTAGTGCTTTCGCCTATTGGCCTCGTCAGAGCTCTATATATGTCTTTCTATTGTTATTATTGGTTAGGGGGACCCATCCTCTTGTCATAGTTTTAAATTTGTTGCTGTTAGGTGCCATGTTGTTGAAGGTAGGAGGGGGGGGGTTTAATTTTCGTTTTAAAATTAATAAAATATGCAAAATATTAGAGCAAGTACTTATCATTATTTAAAATATCATTATACTAATATTAAGACTTATTTATAGAGCTCTGACGAGGCCAATAGGCGAAAGCGCTTAGCTAAAATAAAGTACCTAACACAAGAAGCTGACTCTCATTCTCACCCTCAGCAACTCTAGGATGTATTCCTCAAAGCCAACTACCTCACATATGGAAGCATTTATGTTATTATTGCATTTGTACTTGTATCTTTGACTTTAATTTCAAGATTTTGACTGATTTCCTTTTTATCTTTATTTTCAAGGCTGAAATTTCTTCTTTGAAAGCACAAGATCTTGGACTTGAAAATGCATTACAAAAATCCAAAGGCGGACTCTATGAAAGCTTCAAAAAGAGAATCCAAGTAAGTAGGTATTACATTTTTGGAGTATTCCAATTACATTTTCGGAGCTGCAAGTATTTAGCCTTGGAAACTACGGTTTTGTTGGGTGTCGAATGTGTTGTTCCTCCGTGGCTTAATATTGGGACGCATTGACTGCGCCTCACTATAGGAGTTACTCAACTTTCACGTTCCTTCACATGTCACGAGACTCACACTGACCTTATACATACATCAGGCATTCTTCTACCAACTATCTTCGCGATAATCCGATGATCCGGTTACAGGGTGGTATGCCAAAACGTCCCTCGGAAGGACGTTTGGGGGTCTTAGAACGTTGGAGGGCATCCCTCCAATAAAAGTTCCTAATGAAAAGACGATCCTTAGTTAAAACGATGAAGGGGCGATCTTACTCTGGAGGGGTCGTCCCTCTAACGACCGTTAAACCCCGTTCAATGCAAAGACACAATTCAAGGGGGCCCTCCGAATTTCAATTTCCTCCAATCACATATTGAGATTGGGCTACCCTCCAAACGTGAGGGTGGTCATGAGGTCCCTCGAGGGTCTCTTCTCGCTGTAATCAGTCCTAATTTTCATATTTCCACTTTGTTTGGAATGTATAAATGGCCGAAAGGTTGAGAAATATATTCCTACTCACGTTTGATTTGAGTCTGTGATGGATTAATTGTTCCTAATCCGTCCCAATTTTCACCTGAGATGCTATTGAAGAGCACAATACTTCCCACCTTCCTTCTCTGTTTGAAAAATAAAAGTGGGCAAAAGGTTGAGAAATATATGTATTTGATCAGAGGCTGTAATGGATTCCTAATCTGTCCCAATTCCACTTGAGATTTCATGAGGCTCCTGGAAGCTGCAGAAAAACAGCATTTGGTTCCTTGTTTTTATTTATTCATTTTTTTAATTATATATATATATATATATATATATATATATATATATATATAAATTTCTTTCTTTTATTTTTTCATTACGAGTGATGACAGTCGAACTAGCCCTATTTCTGCTGGTGTATACAAGCCCGGGCTTCAAGTTATTCGCGCCCTGGGCTGCATTCTGCTTCCCTGCTCGCCCATTATAAAAGATTCCAACGCATTCAAAGAGTCGAAGTATGAATCATTTACATTAATTCGGCTTTCAAAAACACGTCTAAGTACTTGTCAGTGATTCATGGCGTCAACTGCACTTGGCACCGGTACTTCTTCTGCTGATGATGTCCGGGAGGGGAAGGGGAGTTATCAGACTGTACGATGGCACTGACCTTAGGGCCACTTTCACCAACAACTTATGTAGCGGAGATTGGCCAAACTCGATTAAATATAATCTCGAGGATCAAACCTTGGCGTCTTTCACCAAAACGTTTTGTTTAAACCGGGATTGGAATAATCGAGTTTCCTTAACAGAGATTCCGGAAACTTCCAATGAAAAATTGGACTATTTGAAACGACAGTTTGAAAACCCGCCATGTGTCCGACATATCAAGACAATAAAGCAGTGAATCACAACCACGACCCGTTTTTACCCGCGCCGTTTTTATCTAGTTACCTAGTTACTATCTACTTGCAACTTTTCGTTGACTTCCAACAAACAAAGTGTGACACCTCATTTGACGGAAGCAGGACGGTTGATCACCTTATTTAAATGTACATAAGTTATTTTATGTGGTATAGGTAGGTAGGTTAGTACATACTGTACAAGGGATAGCAATTCAACATTGTATTATAACGTGCTATCATCATCGATTATACTTTATTTCCCTATCATCCTACATCAATTTCGTATTATAATTCATCGATTTGATGGTAAAAGCCTTTTTCCAACTCACCTGTTCGAAGGGAACTTCAGGTGAGTGTCAATAAGCTCGAGGACTTTCAAAACTGTCGGTTTTGAGAACCGGAATCTCCGCCGAAATTCGACGTCGTCCAACCCGTCACAATGCACCGTTGGATCGTCCTTGGGCGTCTTTGCGGGACATCGTCCTCATCCGAGGAATCAAAAATTAATCCGAGCGATAAATCGCGTGAATTCATCATCAAAAACTTGAATAACAATAAACTTCAAGTGTGAATCAAACTGTAGAGGTTGGTGCGCGGCCATATTGCTCGATATCATTGTTATCAATAATCTGAGATTGGCAAGTGTAACTGGCCGGGGCTTGGGAGATTAACCTCAAGCCACCTCGTTAGGAGTTTAAACTCGTAAAGTGGTTTGGTGAAAGACGATTAGCTGGAATCTCGATTATTTGTTAATCTTTTCTAACTTAAACTCGTTTATGTTGTTGGTGAAAGTGGCCCTTAGTAAATTAAATATAACTGACCCTTATTTAGGCCGTAGGGTGTAAGAAACACACGCTGCCACAGAAACATTTTATTGGTGGCTCTAATGTTATGTGTTCATATTGAGATGAAACTTCTGAGAATGTAACAAACATAAAAATATTGCACAATAAAAAATACCTATAGGTATTTCCTTTGGAAGTCCATATACGAAGTGGGAACTGGGTGTAGGTACCTTTTCTTTGATGAAACTTCCGTCTTACAGCAAAATAAACTAAAGACGAACGTAGACAGTTCGTTGATGAGTGGTACAATGAGATGGTGCTACTCGATCATGATAGGTGTAGGAAGGTAGGTACTTGAGAAATAAGACTAAATAACAAATATATGCTTCAAATTTGCGACCCACCACGCACAAAGAGTTGGATAAACAGAGCAATGAAGCTAACAGGACCTCAATCAACCCTCAGAGCAAACCACCACCCCTCTAACTGGTCATTCTCGCACTAGGTACATTTTTTCGAGGGCCTTCCCAACCCTCAGACACTTCATAGTAGGTTGGCAGATACAGACACATTACTCGTGGCCTCTAGTGCAATCAAATCAAAAATTAAATCTATGTATTGAGCTTGACCCTGGAACTACAATAATTTTAAAAAGCCACCATGATAGGTGTAGGAAGGTAGGTATTTGAGAAATAAGACTAAATAAAAAACATCTGCTTCAAATTTGCGACCCACCACGCATGAAGAGTTGGATAAGCAGATCAATGAAGCTAACAGGACCTCAATCCACCCTCAGAGCAAACCACCATCCCTCTAACTGGTCGTTCTCGCACTACATTTTTTTCAAGGGCCCTCCCAACCCATAGACACTTCACAATAGGTTGGCAGATACCGACACATTACTCGTGGCCTCTAGTGCAATCAAATCAAAAATTTAATCTATGTATTGAGCTTGACCCTGGAACTACAATAATTTTAGAAAGCCGTCATTTTTTTTATATTCTTAGTTAAATTTATTTTCACATACCTATACCGTTTCATTTTTACATGTAATATCTAATATTTGTCTTTGTTATTTCATGCATTTTTCTACTGTAATTGGTTATTTGCTGGTACTAATAATAAATGAATAAATAAATAAAACATATATTTATATTTTTTGAGGTTCTACATTTAATTTGATTGACTTCAATACTGCAACTTATTCATAATGGGGTAGTAAAGTCAATCAAATGCCTTAAAATGTTAATTTTACTATGCGATTGTTTGTGGGAGCTTAATGGGGCTTCATACTAACAAGGTCCACCACTCGGAAAGCTAGGGAGCGATGCACTAGGGACTAAATCATCATATACTATCTACTCGCTATTCATTTAATTTTTAATATTAACCGCACCTATGTATTCATTATCAGATTATTTGTGATTTCCAGGACAAGTAGAATCCTGCTCCTCATTTACCCACTCTCCGTAGATATATAGACTCGGTTCAGATTGTGTTGCTGTATAGTGCTAACCCCTCTCTCAATAAAACCACTAACATGGTTAAATCATGTATGTTTCTTTTCACGATGATCCATCTAATATTGATTGTATTTTTTAGGAACTGGAAACAACGGTGCATATGATGGAGAAATGGAAAGAGACCCCTCAAATTTTGACTCTATCCGAATCTGACGTCAGCAACCTTGAATGGGTTCACAGTATCGTTAATCAAGCAAGGTAGGTACAATTTGTTTTAGTGACTCCGTATTTACAGATGAAATGGGTCCTGGTATTTCTTCAACGTGGAATATGTGCATGTTTGTTTTATATTCCTGAATAAAAGCAGATGAAATCCTAAGAATACAGACTCCAAGTGCTTTATTCTATTGTAAGTCCCACGATTCGTGGTTTCCACAATTTTGCACAATTTTAGCAAAGAAGCTGTCATCACGTCCCTCCCACCATTCAATCTATTGATTTAGTAAAGGTTACTTTGGAAAATTGTATCCTACAAAGTGTAACCTTATAACATCTGTAACGGCCCAAAAATATTTAATACTTGGATGGAGTTCAAGCTCACGTCGTTCCTACTGAGGGGAAATTTCCCCTTAGTTGCTACACTCAAACGGATTGAGCTTTGAGGCCAGTGTAACCAAACCCCTTTGACTGTGAGAGTTATTTTGCTGGAGCGTAACATTTCCCTGGAGTCAAATACCAGCCGCCCGGCTGGTTTGGGGTCGGACGAATGACAAAGTGAAACTGCAGGCTGCTGGCTTAGCAGATGGTTGCTAGAAGAAGCCAGCAGTCGAGTCGAGCCAGGTCAATTGTCACGGTGTGTTTTGGCTCAAGTGAGTGAGGAGTTGAAAGGTGCTCCAACAGGGAATTTGATGTTTCCCCTTGGTTGCAACACTTGAACGGGTTGATCTATGACGCCAGTGTAATCAAACTTCTTCGACTGTGAGAGTTATTTTCCTGGAGCATAACATTTCTTCGAGCAAGCATCTGCTATTCCTGCGGCCTGCAGTTTCACTTCGTCATTAGTCCGACCCCAAACCAGTCGAGATGGCTGGTTTTTGACATTGGGGGAAATGTTACGTCCAGGGAAATAACCACCTTCCACCTCACAACATTCAATTTTAGTGAATTTTCTTATAAAATTAAGCTATTGCAATGGCTTCAAAACTTTTAAAATTAATGCTTTCGAATATTTTCTTCACTGAAATCCGTTTTGAGGTATTCTGAAACGAATCCTAGAGTTTAACACTTTTTAGTGTATGTGTGTGTGTGTGCGCGCGCGCACTGGTGTGCGTGTGATTCCAGGAGATAACTCTCCTTAGGATTGGGATAGAAATTCCGTTCTTGCGCCAAAAAATCTAACTTTCCAAATGAAAGGATGAGTTCATTGGCCAGCTCTGTTTGAGTGCATAAAACAAAATATTTTATTTAAATTTTAGTTGAAAGAAGTTTATCAACCACGAACTAGAACATTAAAAAATATATGCTCAAGATTGCGCTGAAAAATGTAGGTATTTAATTTTCATTAGGTAATATTTGGTAAAAAATCTATAAAAAAGGTGAAAACCCAAAATATTTGTTCGGTAGCAAAATACTATTTAGAACGAGTTTGTCATAAAATTTGTAGTTAACGATTTCCTTGCACTCAAATTTCAAAACAAGATAACATAATACGATAATTTACGAAAATTCGCTCATATGATCACGTTGCATGACTGGAACTTTATATTTTAAATTATTTTAGTGCTTATTGTCATCCTGTGTGGCTTTTATTTTTAGAAATGAAACACGTAAAGCGATTGCAGATTATCAAAAACTGTCTTCTGAACAAATGGCTAAAGCATTTGCTCTTCGGAATAGCGAATTGGAACTGATGAACCTCAAACGTGAAATGGTCCGTCGAGATGGATTGATAGAAAAACTTGAACTTGAAGTGGCAGATTTGAAAAGTTAGTCTTGTGTTTTGAATTTTTTAAACTTATTTCTTATTTAACTCATATCCTTACTCATCCGTTAGGGAGTTTTTGCAGTTTTCCATCCGAGTCGTTTGGCTGAGTCGTTGTTCAAAAAGAGATTTTTCTAGCGCAAGCGAACCAGAAGGTAACAACTGAGTTTTACTGTACGAAGAGAATTGTTGTATGATTGATTCAAAAGTCACACTAACGTGACTACACTACTCTAAATCGTCATAATTAAGCCTGAGCCATAGATTACCTAAAGTGTGATGTATCCTTTCATAATGGAAGAAGTATTGAATTAGTAACAACTTTATCTACCTGTGAGGTTCGATTTTTTCACGAGAAAAATAGATATGGTAGAAGAACGAAGAGAACTTGGAAGGGTAGTTGTTAAGGCAACATCGAAATTCGCCTTGGGTTAGGAGAATCTCATTCAGGAACTTCAAAATGATCTACGATCAAGATGTAGATATTATAAATATTACCTACCAGTATCTATTACCTACATATGTACGATATTTTACAATTTTTTCCAATGGCCAATTACGTTTTATTATTGAAAACAATGAACCATTATTAAAGATGTGGATACCTAATACGCGACAAAGGGCAAAGACAGCGAGTTTGTGTCTTATCTTCTCTGTAAAGTGACCTTACCCATTTCATCGAAATCGATCTATCAGTATCGGAGCTTCGTCTATAACAATCAATTTCAGGTTTGGCTTGTGTAATGGTTACCTATTTTGTCAACAAATTAGTAGGATGCCATCCTGAAACTTCTACTCAATTACTCTCGAATGAATTCAGACTGATGGTAGATCGTGAAGCTTTAGAATCCATTATAAGGTATCAGCATAATTTAAATGAGGATGATTCCTACAAACCAATCACCTTTTTTAAAAATCACGAATATTTCAATGACATGTCACCTTGAAATAGGAACAAAAAAAAAATTGATTATGGGTGATATTCTCGAGACTTGGACACTAGCGCATCCTTACATCGAGGCAAGGCGAAATCGAAGTTATTTCACCTTGTTGTCATGGTGACGAGTAAACATATGCGAAAATGCGCCATTTGTAGCCACAGCTGGACAACAGCATAACATAGTCTCACCTAGTTCCTAGTCAATATTTTCATTATTTGTAATATGCAAGGTGACAAATTGTATGCAAATTACATCAAGTTATTATCAGGTGTTGACCTCAAACTCTACGAACGCAAGATTAATTCTGTGGGGTAGAGATCCATGTGAAATGTGTGTTGGGGAGTTGACATACAAGTGTTCTAGATGATCCAGACATCAGCCGCAAAGATGTTGTGGATTACCTATCTAGTTTTAGAACTGTTCTTTGAATCAATTGAAACTAAAAATCTTTAGAGTACTGTGAAAGTGGTCTTGTGAAAGGATGTGTTATGAGAGCTCTGTTAGGCGGGAATAGTAAATTGTATCACATGTGGAAAGGTAAGTACCTAGAGGTAAGGTATACCTACATACTTTCCGTATATTATTACTTGTTCATGTACTTAGGTACTTCATTGATCAAAACGAAAGTAGGTACCTAATTACCTTTTTTGTCCCTAAAATTTGTGTAACTGCAAAACTCGCGCAATAACTGCACTGCCAATGCCGTCTTTATGAAATCTTACCTTCAGAGGAATGCATTTCAAGGTTTTTTCCTTGCAGCTGGTTTTTAATTCATGTTGCATATTCCCTGATTCGATATTTGACAAACTTGCTAATCAGCGGTTGTATTCGTCGGCAAAGCAACGATCCACCTACTTTGTTTAGGCACTTTAAACCAACAGCAAATCTAGTAGGACGTACGTACCTACCCAAGTAGTTTCGTTTCTTGGTGTACCAACAACCTGCCTTGTTTACTATGGCAAACTATCAAATCTCTCCTTTTATTCATTCAATATTTAACAAGTTAAGCTTCCTCAGTTTAGTATAGTAGGTACTACGTACGAACTTATAATAAAACGCTGATCAAGCTACCTGAGCAATGGCTAGATACCTACACAGCAGTACAGACACCTGAGGAATTTTCAATCATCTTTTCTTTACTATTTTTCAGGTTAATTATTCTCAAAGCCTAAACGAATGAAGTTCTTTAGTTTTCTGACACTGATTAACTACTATAGTTAGTAGGCTCCTAGTCCAAATAAAAACTCGTTCAAGTTAGATTGGTATTGTTGACTGCAATCTACAATCAATTATTGCTCTGGCAGGCATGATTATTATAACATTTAGTCGAATTGAAACTTTGTATTGCTACAATATTATACTTTTTCAAAACAAAACTGTTGAAAAATGGCCTTTTAACCACGAATTATGTTGACGTGAGACGGCAAACTTCTTGTGAGAAATAGGTTGGTTGAGTAGCGATTCATTGACGTAGGGCGGTCTCATGGCCGACTTTGGCTGAAACGCGAACCTACTCCAGGCGTGACGTCACGAGAATATGGGCCATAGCATTATAAGGTGTGCAATATTAGATTATTGTCATGGAAAGTTACATGCGTATTCGGAGTTGTATTCGACTTCCCTTGCACTCCAGATTGGATTGTTCTATTTGTACAACGAATGGACCGCTAACCGTTAGCATTGTGCACGCTTGCGCAGTACTCCATTTCTATCCGTAGTTGCTCCCATTCGACTACGACTCAGCGTTGCAAAAACTTCCTATTATCTTCAATTATGTAGCTAGTAGATTGTATAGTACCTTTAGATGTTATCTGTACATTTAAATCAGTCATTTTCTTTTATTCCTGGTGTTAGGTACTTTATGGAAGATTATAACTTTATTCGTTTGTATATCTTTACAGATGAAGCAAAAGAAAACATCGCTCAGATTAAGACTCGTCCAGAAGAAACTTTTTTAACTGTGAAGAACGCCAATAAAACTGTACGCTTTGCTGATTACAGTCTGGAGGAAACCCTGTGCAATCAAGAAAATACTGGAAAATAATGTGTGGTCTGAAAATTACGAATTTTACCAGATTAAGAAGATTCATAGTCGTCCAGAAGATACCTAGTATTTAAACAGTGAAGAACGCTACTAATTGAATTTTTATATTTTTAATACGAATTTTAATTTAGCCTAAGGTTATTTGAGTCAGCTGAATATTGTGTATAGCTAATGATCATTTTGAAATGTAGTTTGTTTTTATATTTGGTATTTGTAAGTGTAGGTAATGATAACGTGAGGTCAAAATGAATATAAACTTAGAATGATCACAAATCAATATGAATCTCAGGTATTGTTAATTATTAGATTGAATGTGTTTTATATCTGCGCTGATTCCTCTTTTTTCTAGTTTTTAATTAGTAATCCGTTCTGTCCCTAACAAAGAAATGGTGTGCATGAAATTTTAATGAAGGTTTGAAATCAGCATTCTGAGGCTTATTTTGTGAGAAAATGTACTCTCTATGTATGTATTTTTCATGTTTCCAAGTACAAATGTTGCAATAAATCTGTTTGGTTGAACAAAAGTATATATAAAATTACCTATGTTTTAGTGCTATCTTTGGAAATATCATTGAACCTCATTGGTTCACGGTGCTAATAATGACACCAACTTCAAATTTTACCTTTCAATGAAATATCATCTGGCTAATATTGGTGTACAGTAGAACCCTCACTCACTGCACTGCTCGAGGTTTCCATTGGAAAATAGTTTCAGGCACCATGAACGGCTTATACTCTCCAAACTCCCTCAACAACTCGTTTAAAAAGAAGATAACAACAGATAGATTATAGTTTTATTGCTTTATAGATTAACATTTTTAGCTAGGAGTAAATATATTGTAAGATATAATTGCCTTTTTTTGTACTTCAAATAACAGAGAGAAAGAAAGAACAACCATACGCATTATATCAATGATAGAAATCACGAGATTTGCGATAATTATGGACAGGAAGCTAAATTATTGATGAATAAACTCTTGACCAAACAGTTCATTAGAAAAAATCAAGTAAATGAATTATGTACACTCCGATTGTCATGTTGATATGTCATGATAAATAGTGCAATTCAACTGCCTCACATAAGAAATGTATACAGTTCATTGTTCATAACTTTCGTCTCCTGCGACTTCAACAGCAGTATGACTCTCTTATGGTCAGTGGTGTGGGCAGCAGGGTGGCGAGAAACTTGCATCTTGGTGTGTCCATCACAGGGTAGCTTACGTTTAGATACTCAGGGGTGTCAGTTTCTTCCCAGCTACAAATAGGAAATGTGCGATTTGCTCCTGAATGAGATCAAGCCACCAATATCCGCCCACACCACACACACACCACCCGAAGCTGAGCTAAAGAGCTATGATGTAGAGAGGAGAGTGAACAGTTATGTGTGTAAGGTTCTGGCTGCAGAGGTGTGCAAGTGACAATGTCCTTGTAGTGCTCACTGTACCTTGAAAATTGCACCCAGTTCCAGTCCAGTGCAGTCAGTTGACTCTCGATATTGTTTAATGCTGAGGAAGCAAATGTGCGGAGGTCATGCAAGTTAAAAGATAGGGTAGCAGGGGCAGCTGGTAAGCGCTCTATCAATTGTCTGAACCAGTTTTACTTAGCTGAGCAGGTAGGATAATTTTTTGTCAGGATGACAAGACGCTCCAGGCATTTTTGAGGAAACCGATTATTATCAATGTCAACGATTTTTAGCACCCAATGAAGTGCAGATCAGAGAATGGCCAGGGGTGGGACTCCAACTTCAATACAACCAGGCATTTGGCGTTTTCTTTGGGAGCAGCAATATTCTTTTGTAGTATGTGGTTTGAGACCTTTCAATCTGCTCTGTACCTATATCTAAGTTCCCACACAGTGGAGCAGTATAAAAGGGTAGATCTGATTATGGCATCATAAATCGTGCTCTAGCAGACAAATCAGCTCTCATCTTTGATTTTGCCATAAGAGATACTGCTGCACCCATTGCAGTGTTTGCTTTGGTGAAGAAGTGCTCACATGCAGCCACAAAAATTTCCTGAGCTTGAAAATGGGACACCAAGATAGTTGTATACTGAGACCTGCTCCAGCTCATTGCCATCAAACTTGACTGGGATTCTAAGGGGTTTTAACCCGCCACACCTTCTGAAGCACATCAACTTGAACTTTTGACAGTTTACCTTGAGGCCATTATTCGAGCAATACTCCAGCATTCTCAGCTCGTGGTTCATATCCACTGGTGAATGCTAAGCAGCACCATATCATCTGCATAGAGTAGCATGAGAATATATGTATGAGCATCAATTTCTATTCCAATTGCCCCTCTCAAATGGAAGTACGATTCAATATCAGTCAAAAACAGGGCAAAAAAGAGAGGACTCCGGATCTCCCCTTGTAGAATGCCCTCAGCCACTGCAATAGCCTTAGTCAACTCGGCACCTACACGAGTTCTGCATTTAGCTTGACCGTAAAAGCTCTGAAGAAGATGGATGCATTTTCCACTCACTCCAATACCGAACAGCTTATCCCAAAGGAGTTTGTGGCAGAAACTGTCGAATGCCCGGGAGATGAATATCAACTATTGCCAAAATGGTGTACACATAATCAATGCAGCCACAACCAGCTTGGTTTTCAGGGAGTATACCACATTCAGTCGCCCAATCCATTAGGCGATTACTCGAAGCACCGGTGAAAATCTTCGAGATAACGTTGACCAACGCCAGGCCTCTGTAGTTCGCTGGGTCTAAGGGATCACCTTTTTTTATAGATGAGTGTGATCAAAATATCTGTCCAAGTTTCCGGTGTTCTCTCACTCTCTAAAACCTTTTTGAAAAGGTCGGTGATGTAGAGGATCCAGTTTTCAGGCAGTGAACGAAAAATTCTAGAGAGTAAATCGGATCCTGGTTTCAACTTTAGGATACTAATTTGGACCTCATTGTGTGAGAATTTCCTGTCCAGGATAAGATTGAGGGCGTCCAGGAGCATTGAATCAACTGGTGCACGAGGCGGATAAATACTGACGAAGAACTACTCCCATTGATCTAAGGAAAATGTTTTTTCATCAGTTGGTTTATTCTTGAAATATTGGATGGTGGCCCAAAACTCTTTGGATTTGCTGATGGCAAGCTTCTGAATGATTTTGGATTTGTGAGAGTCTCTCTTTTATGAACGCAGCTGAAAATATTGCTTTTCCGTTATAACCTCCCCAGTCAATTTTGTCTTCAACACGCCCGCCCGATGTTTCTAGGCATTACTTCTTACTTAGATTATGTTATGTTATGTATTTTTGAGATGCGAGCATCCAGACCGCCAAAGTATACACATCATTCTGACCTACATGTCCAACTAATCTGTATTTTTACTAAGGGATTGACTACTAGATGTTATGTAATTTTGAGATGCGAGCATCCAGACCACCAACCTATACACGGCATTCTGATCCATTTCTGCGAATTCATGTGCATTCTACTTGTGCAAATTCATGTAGAGGCAATTAAACCACGCCAATTTGTTTCAATTATTCCTCACCGACATCGGCAACTTCTAAAAACTGAAAACACGGTAATTATTTTTTCCTTCTTTTTTTTTTAAATAATATAATTTTTTCCCCCAGCTTGAAATTGTCACCAATTCTGCATAACATAACATCACATAATCTAAGTAAGAAGTAATGCCTAGAAACATCGGGCGGGCGTGTTGAAGACAAAATTGACTGAACGTTATAACGGAAAAGTACCAAAAATATCTGTGAAAATGAACTCATTCAAATGCGGTTCATCAAACTTGTTGTTTTGACAAGCCCTCCGTAATTTTTGAGCAGGGGTTTTTTTTTTTTTTTTTTTTTTTGCATTTCTTAATTCAGTATCGAACCAGGGTCTTTTGCGTTTGGTACCAGCTGAGCCTACTGGAACGGAATGCACCAGAGCTAGGGAGTTGACCATCTCCATGACTACTGAGGCTAGGTTGTCATTAAGCATTGAAATGAAAAGAACCGTATGAATACCACAGCTTCGCAAGATTACTATGGTTTGTTGGCTAAGTTTTTGAAGAAGGTAAAGACACAGATAGCGCCTTACATTTCCAATTTGACTAACAACATTTTTTCTAATGGATGCTTTCCAGTGAGTTTAAAAATAAGTAAGGTAACTCCAGTGCTGAAGGTGAGTAAGGCTGAAAAACTCAATGAATTCAGACCAGTCGCTCAACTCGGTCTCATCTGCATAAAACCGTGTTCAATTTGAGTGTTTTATTAATTTATTATTGCTATACAGAAATATATTTTCTATAAATGAAATCCAAATTCGAGGATCGTAAAATACGGACTCGCACTCAGCCACAGCCATAAAACAAGATAACACAACAACAGCTCCGACAGATGACGTAATTGCGGCAGTCCGGTAAAATCTTTGAGTATAAATCTTATTAATACTCAAAGGGTAAAATATCTAATTTTTCTGATGTGGACAGTCACTCTTGCCATTACAAGCAAGAGTGCTTGTCCGGCAAGATTCGCCCCACCCTTCCGCTAGCCAATCAGAAGGCCGAACGCATTTCCGCGATTCTGGATGATTCTGGATTCCGGATTCTGGACACTCGACGGTAGCCCTACACGCTACACCGGCCCGTGGATCCCCCCTCCGCCGCGCAGCGGCGCTAGTCTCCCACTTTTATCTCCCTCCTACTGAATAGTGAAGTATTGTGATTGTCTGCAGACACGATAGTTGAGGTGTAGCTCAATGGACATGATTATGGTTTCGTGAGACTAATGTCGTGGGTTCAAATCCTACTGACTGCTTAATTCTTTTGCTCGTAAAACTCCCGAAATGTACTTCTAAAACGTCATTCTGACCTGCATGTACAACTAATTTGAATTTTCACTAAGGGATTGACTACTTGATGTTATGTATTTTTGAGATGAGCTTGTGAGCATCCAGATCACCAAACTATACACATCATTCTGATCTACGTGCCCAACTAATCTGCATTTTTACTAAGGGATTGACTACTTGATGTTATGTCTTCTTGAGATGCGAGCATCCAGACCACCAAACTATACACATCATTCTGATCTACATGCCCAACTAATCTGCATTTTTACTAAGTGATTGACTGGTACACATTCTCCTCACCAATAAATATATTTTTTCTTGGCATACGGATAAATCCATAGATTTACAGGTCGGAGCGATCATACAAGCCCAGACTGATAAAAGAGGAGACTAGCGCCGCTGCGCGGCGGAGGAGGGAACCACGGGCCGGTGTAGGGCTGTACTGAAGGTGTTCAGTGTATGAACTCAAACCCGCTCGATATGTGGTCCATCCTCTAGCTCCATGCTGTCATCTAACATTTCTTGGCGGAATCGAAGAAGTTCGTTATCATGACTTATCACTCGGTTTGTTTTGTAAACTTGTCATTGTGATATGAAGTGATGTTGTTTTGAAATTGTACAAAAAGTACATCCCTGCGATCTTTCTTTGAAGTTTTAAGACATAAATCATTTTAAAACAATTTAGCATCAGAGTGCTTTGTGATTATGATGAAGTGTGTTTTTCTTGATTTCTCTGCGTAATAATGAGTTGGGTGCAATCTAAATTCACTGATTACGCTTTCCCTCCGAACAAAAAGCAAAAACTTGATTCTGTTAATCATTGCAATGATAAAAGTACCACAGTTAAACCTACCCTTCTTTACATTGATGCAAAGCCATTGTGGAAGCCTAGTTTTATCAATCAATTTCCTCTCAGTTCGAAGAATTCATCGTTAGAGCCACACGATACACAAATGTCCTCAATGCTATGTCCAGCCGGCTGGTCGTCATCAAAGACATTCCAAACTGTTATCAGAGAGATCCCACGGTTTTTCATGAATTTCTCAACAAGTATTCCCGAGTTCAAGATGTTTATTTGGCTTTCGTACTAACTGATGTAAACCTGGTTCGAAGCCTGTTTCCAGACCATATTAAACATTCTCTAAATGTCACTCCAGTGAGTTTCAATCCAATCACCCAGAAGGGAGTGAAGGATGCGTTGAAAAAAATATTTCATAACAAAGTGGCTACGTACATTGACGGTATCAGTGCCTCGTGTGACGGGGATTTGCGCAAAGCTATTACAACGTTTGAATTCGTTTCAAAAAATGGTGCTTTACCTCCAGCGAGGAAATCCAAATCGGCAGACTCAAAGGCCAATGAAAAGAGTGATTTTTTGGACATTTTCCACGGTTTGGGAAGAATATTGTACAGCAAACGAGAACAAGGGAAACTGGTGCACGATCCTGTTGCAGTCGCAGACTCTTTCGTCACATCCCCTGACCTATTTTTAGGAATGCTCCAAGAAAATTACATACATACGTTTTCTTCTATTCACGATATTGCCAAAGCTTGCGAATCTCTCTCTTCAGCGGAAGTTCTTCTCAGTGACTTTACAGATTCACTGGGTTCAAGGTCTTTGTCTCTCGCCGTTGCATCTTCCGGTGTTATGACTCGAAATTCAGCGCCCATCAAAAAATTTCAACAGATGAACAAACCCACGAAAGTTGTTAACCTTGTTTCAGAATTCCGTTCAAGATTCAGTGATTCAAATGTCTTCCTTGACGTTGCCACTTATGGAAGATTGATTCCTTCTTATGCTCAAGAAAATATGGACTGGTTATCTCGGATTAATGAATTGAAATAGAGAAAATTGTGAATATTGCTAACTATTTGCACGTGATAATAATATACCATAATTTCAAATTGTTACTCAAGAAAAGATCTTTGACATGTATCCACTTACCATCTCATTGCATGGATTCATATTACTGTCTAGTTGGAAAGTTTCGTCTTTTAATGCCCGTGGGGATTTAGGAATGGGGGCTCTATAAGCTCAATGAGCTTACTCTTGGATGGTTTACAGAAGAAATTCTTTGCATTATGTGGGTACCTACCTAAATTGTACTACTAAGTACAAGGACTTGAAAAATGAGTACATTTGTGTACAACTAGTACTTGCAACCAAGGAGACAAGTACAAGAAGTTGTATTTACTGACTCAAAGTCCAAGTGCTTGTACTTTTGAGATCAACAATACAAGTACTTCTACATGTACTTAGGAACGCAAAGTACCAACAACTTTCCTTAGTATTAAGATAAAAATTCCGTTCTTGCGCCAAACAATCAAGATTTCCAAACGAAAGGATGAGTTCGTTGGCCAGCACTTTCTGAGCACATTAAACTGGTCAAATTTCCCAAAAATCACTTAAAAAAACAGCTAAACATCGTTAAATTTATATTTGTTGGTAGAATATTGCTCAAATAAAGTTTATTAACTACTAGCTAATAATTCTGATAGGTTCGGCCACTTAGATCCCCAGCTGGTTCAGTGACGTTCAAAACGCTTTAACATCCTCCTCCCTACTGGGTCAGATTTCAAAAATTTGAAAAAATTAGTCTTTGACTTGAATTAGAGTAATCCATACATATTTGACAATCAACCCCAGTTCGTTCAGTGATGACAAAGGTACCCCATTTCTCCCCCCCCCCTCCCCTAAAACACCCCCTTCTATAGGTTAGATTTGAACATTTTCAAGTAGCCTGTGATTTAAGTTAGAATACTCCAAACATATTCGGCAACTCGGATCTCCAGATTGTTCAGTGACGTTTGAAACACAAACTCCCCCCCATTGTGGGTCAGATTTGAAAATTTTGAAAGAAGTAGTCTTTGACTTGAAATGGAGTAATCCAAACATACTCGACAATCAAATCCCCAGATTCTACAGTGATGTCAAAGATACCCCATCCCCCCCCTCCCCTAAAACACCCCCTATGGGGGAGATTTGGAATTTTAAACCTTTTCTGGACTTCCACAAATAATTTAAGATCAAAATTAGCCTAATCGGTCCAGCCGTTCTCGAGTTTTAGCGAGACTAACGAACAGCAGTTGATTTTTATGTATATAGATGAAGATGAAATAGAACATTCAAAAATTTATGTGCAAATTTATGCTAAAAATGTACTTAAAATTCAATAAAATTTGCTAAAAAATGCAAAAAAAACTTAAAATTGAAAACCTCTAATTGAATAGGTTATTATTTAGAATATACGTTTTTCGTCCGTCACCTTGACGTGGTGGGAGGGCTTAGCCACGGCTCGCACTGTCCATTGCACGATAGTATCTCCTAGGAGTATACTGGGCAGTGTGAGCTATTGCACTGGTTACTAAGAACGGACACCCCCCTCAAGACAAGGTGTGCACGCCGTGCCTAGGGTCTGCATGATGCAGAGGGTAATGTGCATCTCAAACGGCTGCCCCAGGGTACCGGCCGACCCCCTGGGTGTAATTAGGCTTACCCGCGCATGCGGGGCTCTGCGCGGGTGGACGCTTATATCCCTAGCTTCTCGTGGGAACAAAATGAACCACCCAGAAAACATACAAAAAAACTCTTCTGACAGTGATGAGATGGGCGGAGACACCCTTTCCTCATCACTGACAGAAATGACAATCAATGATGCTGGGGCTACCCAAACCCCGGCACCAATGGATTGTCACAGCGGTGATGGTGGCAGCCCGAAAGGGCAAACCACTAGCACCACGCAGCCTAGCCGCAGACTCAGTGGTGCACAGAGGAGAAAAGCGGCTAGGCTGAAGGCTCGCGAGCGGGGGGAACCCATCAACCCCCGCAAACGTGAGAAACGTAAGCCTTACGTACCTGTGGCCGGGGTGGCTGTAGCTCGGGGCGGATCCACCAGCTCTGGAGGGGCAGATACACATACGTGTGTTGACAAACCCCCTGGACATGGTGGCCCCACTAACCCTGGGCTCGGCAGCCGCCTGGCTACAGGACAGGATGGGGCTGGGGCGGAAACGCCGCGCAAGCGGCAACGTACCCCTCACACAACCCCACCTTCGGCTACAAAGCAGAATCCAAAGAAGCCACGGGGGGCTGCCCTTGCTCCACCCAACACCTCCAGCTCTTGCAGGAGGCTGGGTGGGTATAGTGGTGCGCTCACCGCCACCAAGATGGTCGTAGTACATGGTAACCACCCCGTGGAAAGACTATCCGACGTGGAGGCAAATTTGGTCCTTTCTGCAATTGCACAGGCCACACTCGGGGAGCCTCCGGGTCTGGGGCCGCAGTTCACAAAGGGCTACGCCAGCAATGGTGTGGTCCACCTGACCAGTGCCAACGACCGGTCGAAAGACTGGCTGGTGGGGCTGGTTGGGGGGCTGTGTCCCTGGGATGGAGCTCTCCTCCGGGTCGGCCGTGCAAAAGATCTGGTGGAGGGTCGAGAAAAGGTTGGGGTCTGGATCCCCACTGCGTTTCTCGACGCATCCGATGCCAGAAAACTCATTCCTTTGTTTGAGATCCAGAACCCTGGTCTCTCAACAAAGGAGTGGCACCTGTTGACCAGTCGAGTGGAGGGAGATGGACTCGATCTGGTCCTCAGCATTGATGGGGACTCTATGGGCTGGCTGCGGGGGCACAACTTCCAACCCTTCTTCCAGTTCCGTAGGGTTACCGTCAGGCATCTTTCGCCACCTAAATAAATGCTGCAGATTATTCAAATTAATCTGCAGCACAACAAGGTGGCTACAGCAAACTTATGCCAACTGCTTGCAGCTGGCAAATATGACGTAGCACTCATCCAGGAACCCTGGGTTTCCCGGGGCAGAGTTGCTGGCCTCAATAACGCAGGAGGAAAGCTCATTTACAAGCGCAACTGCGCTGAAAATGTACGCTCCTGCATATTTATCAAAAATGATATAAATTCACTAACCATGTCTGAGTTCTGTTTCAGGGATTTAGTTGCAGTGAAAATCATCCTCGCGGAAGGCAACCATAGGGAGCATATAGTCACTGCCTCAGCGTACTTCCCAGGAGATGAAGATACTTCAAGAGGACCTCCACCAAAAGAAGTGGCTAACCTTATTGAAAAATGCCGCAATGACAATATGCAGCTCCTTTTGGGTGCAGATGCCAACGCCCACCATAGTGCGTGGGGAAGCACTGACATCAACACACGAGGGGACCTGTTATTTGACTACCTGGTAGCCAATGATTTATATTTGGCAAACCGGGGAAACAAACCAACATTCGTAACCTCATCCAGGAAAGAAGTTCTCGATATTACCATCACAACCCCTCTGCTCGAAAGAAAAATTGAAAAATGGTTCGTATCCGACATCCCCTCCTTTTCCGATCACAGGTACATTGTCGTGGTAATCCAAGGTTTGGGTAAAACACGACAAGTACATAGAGATCCTAGGAAAACGAACTGGAAGAATTACAAGGAGGAAGTAGAGGGCAGGTTGAGAGAAATTCGGACCAAAATACACAATAACAATGATATCGAGGCCCTGGCGGAAGAGCTGGAAAGCGCGCTACTCGCCTCATACAACAATCACACCCTGACAACAACTGGGCCCTCGCCAATCCAGGTTTCCTGGTGGAATACGGAACTAGAAGCTGTCAAACGTGAAACTGGCAAACTGTATAACAGAGCCAAAAAGACCGGCTATTGGGATGATTATAAGACCAAATTAGCTGAATATAGGAAACTTATCAGAATAGCAAAAAGGGAAGCATGGAGGAGGTTCTGTGAAGAGGTAGAAAGTGCCTCTGAATGTGCCAGACTCCAGCGAATCCTTGCTAAAGATCCTATCAATCCAATTGGAACACTCGTGAAACCAAATGGAGAATATACCTCAACAGCTGGGGACACCCTGGCACTCATGCTGGAGACCCACTTCCCTGGCTGCTTAGTAACAAATGCTCCAGGTACAGACTCTGACCCACCAGCCCGCACTAATGGCGGGAAATCCTCTCCCTTAGACTGGGAAGTGGCAAAGAGTGTAGCCACCAAAGAGCGAGTGATGTGGGCCATCAACTCATTTGACCCCTATAAATCACCTGGCCCGGACGGCATCATCCCGAAACTTCTACAAGAAGGGGGGGACAATGTCGTTAGGATACTAGGTGCTCTCTTTAGGGCGAGCCTGGCAACAGGCACGATCCCCAGAAGATGGTGTCAAGCAAGGGTCATATTCTTGCCAAAGCCAGGGAAACCTTGGTACAACCAGGCAAAAGCATTTAGACCCATCTGTCTGACATCCTTCAATTTGAAGGCGTTGGAAAAACTTGTAGATAGACACTTGAGGGAAACCTCCTTAACAGAGAGGCCCATTCACCCCAACCAATTTGCCTATCAACAAGGCAAATCCTGTGAAGCCGCATTGCACCACCTAGTCACCAGGGTGGAAACTGTGCTGGCTGACAAGGAATTTGCAATAGGAATATTTTTGGACATAGAGGGGGCATTTGATGCAACCTCAGTAACCTCCATTATAAGGGCTACTCAAAGGCATAACATAAACAACACCATATGTAGGTGGATAAAAACTATGCTTACGAGTAGAACAGTAAATGCTGAGCTCCTTGGGGAATCAGTGGAGGTGTCTGTGGCGAGGGGCTGCCCGCAGGGGGGGGTACTATCCCCACTGTTGTGGAACCTTGTTGTGGACTCTTTACTTGAACGACTCAACACACTCGGCTTTTATGCTCAAGGCTATGCCGACGATGTGGTCATCCTGATTAGGGGACCATTCGTTGGAGTAGTCTCAGATCTGGCTCAGTCAGCTCTGAAAGTGGTGGAAGACTGGTGTGGCACTGAGGGCCTAAATGTAAACCCCAGCAAAACCACACTTGTAACCTTCACCAGGAAAAGAAATTTGAGGGGCCTCTCAGAACCTCTTCTCTTTAATTCAAGGGTGCCCTTCCAACGTGAGGTCAAATATCTGGGTGTATACCTGGATACAAAACTCACCTGGAATAAACACCTGGGATACATTGCAAACAGATGCAAAGGAGCCCTCATGTGCGCTAAGCGTACATGTGGGAAAGTATGGGGGCTACAACCGCGGATGGTCCTGTGGATTTACACCGCCATTGTTAGACCCATAATAACGTACTGTTGCGTTGTATCGTGGCACAAGGCAGGTCAGGTGGGAGCTCGGCAAACTCTCACCAGCATCCAGCGACTGGCCTGTCTAGCCATCACTGGAGCGATGCATGGTACACCCACAGCAACCATGGAGGTTCTACTGGGTCTACCCCCAGTGGATATCTTCATAAAAGGTGAGGCCATGATGGCCTCCCTGAGGCTGAAATGGAATGGCTCTTGGCGGATAACTCCTCACCGAGGTCATACCAACATATTGGAACTGATACAAGAACCACTACTCAACATGGTGGCCGATATCATGCCCAAAACTCTCTCCCAGCCCCATCTCTACACATCAATCATTACAAGAGAGGGGCTATGGGAGAACAAATGCTGCTCCAATGACATCATCTGGTTCACAGATGGGTCAAAAATGGAAGCAGGAACTGGCGCAGGAATACATGGGGCCAAACCCAGGTGGAACACTTCGTTTCCACTCGGGCAACACACCTCTGTATTCCAGGCAGAAATTGTGGCAATCGAGGCAGCAGCTGCGGAGAGCCTTAGGAGGGGGCATAAAAATGCCCACGTCCGCATCCTCTCTGACAGTCAAGCGTCGATAAAAGCACTAACGGCTCCAACCATCTCGTCCCGAGTGGTATGGTGCTGCATGCAAACCCTCAACAACCTAGCCAAACACAACCGGGTTCGCCTGGAGTGGGTGCCGGGGCATAGAGGCATTATTGGCAACGAAAAGGCTGACGAGCTCGCGAGAAGGGGCTCTCAAACCCCATTCGTAGGGCCTGAGCCAGCAGTCGGTTTACCAAAAACCACCTTCAGAAAAACCATCAACACGTGGGTCAACCAACAAACCGCTAAGAGATGGGTCAATATTGAAGGGCACACCCACAGTAAACTCATGGTGGCTGAACTCAACACCAAAATTACTGAGGGACTACTTAGGAAAAACCGTAGGGAACTAAAAACACTGGTTAGCCTCATAACTGGTTTTGCACCCCTACGATTTCACCTACATCGCATAGGGGTCACACAAAACTCAACCCTCTGCAGATTATGTGAGGAGACTGACGAAACGGCATCCCACATAATCTTCGAGTGCCCTGCACTCACCCATCGCAGAATTGAGCTCTTTGGGGCCCAAACCCCGATGAGCTCCATTCCGAGCGAACAATTAATCAAGAGCCTACCACCCCTCATCAGGGGGCTGAGTCTCTTTGATTAAACAAAAAACTCTCAGGAAAGTACAATAAGCCAACAGGCTTCCGTGCTGGGGGCTCAAAACCCCCGCCCTGAGAGTTTTTATCTACATCTACATCTACATCTACGTTTTTTTCCATAAAATAATAGTTGACTATATCCTTACTCTGAAAAAGCTCTAATTTCAAAAATATTTAACATTATACAATAAGATCATATACGATAATTCGTTCATACGATCATGCCGCATGACTGGAACTTTGAATTTCAGTTAAAAAAAAAAAAAAAAAAAAAAAATATAGATCTGCTTTATTTCGAAAATAAAGCACTGGCTCCACAACTTTTAAAATCAAAATTTTCGAAAATTTTCTTCATTGAAATCCGTTCTGAGACGCATACTAAGGTTTAATGCTTTTTCACATGTAATGGTTGAGATAAAAAGTCCGTTCTTGCGCCAAAAAATTAAGCTTTTCAAATAAAAGGATGAGTTCGTTGGCCAGCATTTTTAAGCACATCAAATTGGTCAAATTTCAAAAAATGTGCTAAAAAATCACTAAAAACGGTTAAAAATCGTTAATTTTATCATCTTTAGCAGAATTTTTGTCAAAATAGGTTTACTAATAATGAACTAGAACATTTAAAAATCTATGCAGAAATTTATGCTGTAAAATGTACTTAAATTTCATTAATATCTGCCAAAAATAGATTAACACTGCAAAAAAAGCTAAAATTCCAAAATCCCTGAACTGCTGAATAATATTTAGAATGAGTTTTTTACCAAAAAATTGGTAGGTAGTTGAAAATTCCTTTTTACTTAAAGTGCTGAATTTTCTAAAGAATATAACATATTATGTCAAGATAATTTCCGAAATTTCGCTCATACGAGCATAACCGGAACTTTTTTATTATTTTTATTTTTCTTCTCTACTAGAAACCAAATTCTATTCCCAAACTCTATTGTATTTTCTAGGTACATTTTATTTGCTGATGACCTACAATTGTATATCCAGTGTCCTATTAATGAAATTTCCACCACCATTAACCATCTCAACTCTGATCTAGCCAATATTAATAAGTGGTCCTCCTCTAATGGAATCACATTAAATCCAAAGAAAAGTCAAGCTACCTATAGTTTTTTCAAAAAATGCTGTTGATATCCAAAATATCCCTTCCCCTGTAATCAGCAATCAACCTATCAGTTTTCAATCTAAAGTAAGAAACTTGGGTATTATGTTTGATCCTCAGCTGCAGTGGAACAATCATGTTTCACTCATTTGTGGTAGGGTTTACCATGCTCTGTACCTCATGAAACCTTTTAAGCATTTTGTGACGAGTGAGTTGAGGAGAGCGCTTATTCAATCCCTGGTGTTGCCGTATTTTACCTACTCAGATATTGTTTTCAGCACTGGGTTAAATGCTCATTTCACTAAACGTCTTACGGTTGCCTTCAACTCCTGTGTCCGTTTCATAACCAATGTTTCCATGCGAGAGCACATAAGCCCTTATTACTGTTCACTTGTGGGTTGCAGCATTGACAATCTAATGGCTACTAATCTCTTATGCTTCATTTTCAAATATATTAATGTTTCCCATCCATACTATCTTCATCAAATGTTCTGTCCTACTTCATCTAACAGAGCTAAAAATTTGCTGATGCCCCAACACACTTCTTCCCTCAAGGGCTCCATTGCAGTGAATGGTGTTCGGTTGTGGAACGCCCTCCCAAGGGCAATAAAGGATTCTCCCTCCTATTCGGTGTTCAGGAGACGATGCCTTGCTCACTTTGCGGAATGTTAGCGACCACTTCCTTCATTTATCCTTCTTTTCTTCATTCATTACCCCTTCTTCCTCTCTTTTTTATTTTTTTTTTCATCTTTCACCACCCATCTTTTCTTCTACTTAGCATTTCATTATTTTTCTCATTTCTTCTTTCTCTCATGTATAGGTCATTTTTTCTTATCTACACTATTATATCGTTTTTGTCATTACTTGGTAATTTTTTTTTACGTTATTGGCTTTATTTGCTATTTTCAGTACTATTTACATAAACTAAAATAATTTTTGTTTATAACTCTCTGCCCTGCTCCAAGGGTGTACGCTAGGTGGGCCCAGGTCCTTTGTACACTAAATAAATAAATAAATAAAATAAAATAAATTTGGTCCTTATTTAAATGGAAATTAAATGGTTTGTTGGTGGTGGGGGGGATGACACTGCGAGACTGTCGAAAAGTCATGGAACTCACGGCGACATGTAACTCCATGTAATAAAGTTGGCATGGAAGTACGGGGGTAACACTGAGTTTTCATGTTATCACTAGTCCGAGATAACGATTTTCTTCACTTCCCCGATTTTCTTCTATTTTAGAATTCCAGTAAGTTAATTTATTAATATTAATATAACTCGACTTATCATGTAGTCTAAGTTATTTAAGTAAACAGCATAGTGGAATCCCATTAGATTTTCCCTATGGGCCATATTGTCCAATATTTTAGATTTATGACTTTTCAAGACCTCCCGAGCAAGAAAAATCAATTTAGTCTCTCCTAATTTCATCAAATCTTCTATTCAAGATTGGTATAAATTATAAATTTACTATACGCAGGAGTATAGTTAACGAAATCGCAGTTAGAAACTTAATAATTATTCCTTCCTAGTCCATTTTCGTCGGATGGGTGGAGGAAGGTGACTACATCACACCTCGCCCTACCTGTGATATTCATTTGAACTTTTGTTCTCAATGTACCTACCTAATTTCTGAGAAAAGACGCTGCAAATTATTACCCAAAGATTTTATTTAGTACCTATTTGAGATAGCCTTTTGGTGGTCTACTGCCTACGTAAACTTGAGGTATGATTCTATCCAGAATCAAGTTTCCTTTTTGGCCAACTCGGACACGTGCATAAACGATTCCCAAACAAAAAAACCGAATGGTGGGCACTAAATTTCTGTTTATTCATAGAACTGGAGTCACTTCACGACTCATACGTGTTCATGATTTTTTCCTGTTCCTTGTTGAGCGTAGACGGCTGGTCTCGTGTTCATTGAAGTGAAATAAATGACCAAAAGAGTCATAGAGGTGCAGCATGACTAATATAGCGAATTTTCAAAGAAAAAGTTGTGAACATTAAATTAGGCACTCAAATTCTGATAATTGAGGCCAACCATGTCCCGAATAAAACTAGGGGAACAGCCGTTTGACGAGATAGCAAAGAAAATTTTAGGAATCAAATCCGAACTCGACAATTTGGTCAAATATAGATTTTTCTTAGGGACTAAGAGTGGTTGCGATCAACTCAGCGCTGAAAAATACTAAGACTGCGGCACCCCACAAGCCCTATTCTCCAAAAATATATTTTTTCAGCATTTTTGAGCCACTAAATTGTAAACTTGAGACTGACATTTTGGAGCAATTTTGGAGGCCAACTAACTTGACCTGTATTTCTGAGTTGGATCGATTTTTCACGCCGTATTTGATGGGTGTTATCAGTTGGAAATATCCAGTGTCAACTTTTGAAGGAATTAGGTAGGACGAGTAGAACCAGAGTAATATGCAGTTTTGTGAAAGCAATATTTTCGGTCGGCAGAAGGCCTAAACAATTCAGGCACGGGTCCAGACTGATAGTGGCAGGGGGCGCGGCGCCACTAGAAAAATTCCGTCCTTAAAAGGTTAACGGTTCTGGACTCCTTTTCCGGACAACGAACTTGAGATTCCAGGACTCCTCAGAACTGGTTCCGAGTCTCTCTAAACAGAAATATACTGAGTGTTGTCAGTCCCGAATGGTTCAGGACCCCCTCTCCGCACAAACCTTAAGAGAACTTTTCCACTTTACCCATTGGGGTTTATTAAAAGTGATGCAGAGATTTCAGACACATCCCTGCCGGTGTGTGTTCTGAGCCAAATATCATCAAGTTTGATGTATCCAGTAGTATATATATATTTATATACATTTCTTTAAATTTGGTTTTTGGAATCATATTGTTATAGGGTGCTGACTACGATTCGGAGGTTCCTTCAATAAATATTGATCCCAACCATAAACATTTTTTTTAAAATAAATAAGTAATAATAATAAATAAAAATAAATAGGTAAAATCAATCTTCTTTTGCGTTGTTACATTGCAATTGAACTTTTGAAAACTATTAGACTCCGTAAGATTGAATTACTGTCATGTAACCAATATCGAACTAAGTATGTCTAAATGTATTTGTGATTAACTTTCAGGAATGGCCTCGCTTGCCCGATCATCCCGTGCTGCTTTTCGGCTGATTTCGAACAAGCCCATCAATATAGTGGCCAGGAGGGGCTATGCTGATGAAATGGACTTCACGCTGGCGGGGGCCAATAAGGTAATGAATTGAAGATCGCTTGTCTAGTTCGATGTATTTTTCCAAAGCCTAGTAAGCAGTCTTCAGGATTGATACCTGAGCCGCTCCCACCCATATCTAACCATCTCTAGGAGTCCCTAATCATGTTTTCCGAATGTCTAACAAATCAAAAAAGACATCCCCCAAAACTAAAAGCCCAACATACCCTGTTACAGGTGTAAGCACATAAATGTGCATCCCCTTAAAAAACTGACTGTAGAAGACCATCTGCGTGCTTTTGAGTGCAGACTGCCAAGATGACTGGAAAAAATATTGAAATTTCTCCTTTAATGGGAGAAACTAAAGGTCATGGATATAGCTTTCAGAAATCAACATTAGGAGCCATTTTTGGACCGTAACATTTGGTGCAGGACAGTAAAATCCAAACTTTAATACATAATCCGGGTGTAGTTCCGTATGTGTCCCCACTTTTGAGTCGGTATAAATCTGTTATTCTACCACGAAAAAGATATGAAATAGTGTTTCAGAAACCTCTGAATCTCCTCTTTTACTTATTGGAATAATAAATTCCCCTTTCCCGCGGCGAACATGAGAAATATGCGGTAAAAAAAAGTGGGGACACATACGGAACTATTACCCCAGTGAAAAAGTTCCGTATGTGTCCCCACAAAGAAGAAGAAGAAATTCACCGAAAAATTATGCTTTATTATTTATATATATTTACAATGATTATTATTAATGAGTTTACAAGGTCGGATTATATGTGTATATAATGATTTCCAGCAATTCGTCGAACGCATCACGATTACGCAGAGCGAGGTTCCGCGTTAGAAGCAATAGAAGCGAACTGATTGTCGAGACCGAACGGGGTCTCGTCGGTTGTCGTAAGATGCATGTTTATTCAAGCGTTCCTCGCTATACTGACTGTTTCTTTCGGGTGAAACCCCCTTTCTTTCTACACATTATAAACATCAACTGTGTATGATCAACGTTCAGGAGCGGTAGGGTCCACTATTCCGCTGTATCGCTCAAAAATAGCGTGGGGACACATACGGAACTTTTACACTGGGGTAATAGTTCTGTATGTGTCCCCACTTTTTTTGACCGCATATTTCTCATGTATTCTCTATGTATCTCTCATTTATTATACCAACAAGTAAAAGAGGAGATTCAGAGGTTTCTGAAACACTATTTTATACCTCTTTTTCGTGGGAGAATAACAGAATTATACCGATTCAAAAGTGGGGACACATACGGAACTACATCCCATAATCCTTCTTGAATCAGAATGTAAACATCACATTCCCCAACAGCATAAATTCATTCCTTCACTCCTGCAACTGGTTTCACCCCATATTCGTCCAACCACGATTCAGCCTAGGTGGCTGGCATTTGACTCTGGGATAACTTCCGAAGTGGTTCGATTAAATTCACCCCGGTGGATAAAGGTGGAGGGTCTTTTTCCAGGGGTTCTCTCAGGGAAAGACATAAGTTGGAATGCTGTTGAGGTATCATAGTTTTTGGGCCGTAATACCTATAAGTACATTACTACATAGCGCAATTTATGCATTACAGTCTACGTTTGTTCTAGGTTTTCTATGCGAACGCCAATGTGAGGCAAGTTGATGTACCCTCATTCAGCGGGAATTTCGGTATTCTCCCAAAGCACGTCCCCACACTGGCTGTGCTGAAACCCGGAGTTGTCACAGTTTTTGAAAAAGACGGCGCCACCAAGAAAGTGTTCGTCTCAAGTGGAACGGTGAGTATACGATTAGAACGCGATTTTTTCTACTTTTTATTTTTTTTTGTCTACTAGCGGGAACATACCTTCTGTCATGAGGAAGCTAAATGAATAGTTGAGATAAATGAGTCGTTTTTGTAAGATTATTTGAAGAATTTTTCTATTTGAACTTACCTCTTAATGACGTTGTGCTTGTGAGTGGAATGCACCGTGATTAGCTCTGACCTTTGGCTTGCGTCCTTACCCAATAACAGCTAAGCTAGCCTGCCCAGTTAATCCCAATCCTGAACTTATTATTTACTTTTTATTTTCAACGTTTTAAAAAGTGCGAACTAAAAAGCTCTTCTTTGTTGTTCTGACTTTTAGGAACTTCTAGTTTCTTGAGGAATATACTTAATTCATTTAAAACTTTTTTATTTTTCACTTAACCAAAATTATTGTCCCCTGTTTCAGATAACCATCAACGAGGACTCTTCTGTCCAAGTGTTGGCTGAGGAGGCTCACCCCGTTGAAGACATTGACGCCAGTGCTGCTCGTGAACAACTCACCAAAGCTCAATCTGATGCTTCCAGAGCATCTTCAGAAATCGAAAAAGCAGAAGCCCTGATTGCTGTGGAAGTTGCTGAGGCGCTTGTAGCTGCAGCCCAGTAACTCATGAGTTTCTTAATTCCCTTTGTAGATAGCTGAATGATGTTAATAATATTTAAGTTCCGTTAAAATTGTTCATACCATCGGGGGAAGTGTCACCTAATATAATTCTTGTCTTACTTAATCTTGTCGATCTTCCATTGACCCCATCCTTCTTTTCCACTTGGCCTACACATATTTCACATAGGTGGTGCGTTATACAGCAACGAATTTCAATGAATGAAAAGGGTTACAAGTGTGTGGGTTATGTTTATGCGTGTCCGTATTTTAATTTATGGTAGGAACTCGAAACTTGACTAAATATTTTGTAAACAAATGCCAACAGGTCAAGTGCTGGAAAAAGACTGCGTTTATTACTGACAACAAAACAACAGGTGGAAAAACATTAAAAATCAACATATGATAAAAAAATAACTGCAGATGTTGCTACAACCACTCCCCTCCTCAGTACTTCACCACGACGTATTACACTTTTGGATGGTGGGGATATAGAAGTGTTAGCTGGCTCGGTGATCGTGAAATGAATTGAGACTTGTCCTTGCTCTTCGCTTGCGACTGTTTCCATGAAAGGCTGGTTTGAGCCAATCATTTCCGTTTCCTTGACTGTACGGTTTTTTCGCCATTTTGGTCACCTCATATGGTCCATCGTATTGGAGACGTAGAGCTTTGCGGAGAGTCCATCGTTTCGCAGGAAGACGTGGATGTACAAAGACTGTTGTCTTGCTGTGCTGGCTGCAGCTTTTAAGTTCCCATCGCTTGGCGAAGGCCCAGGTTGTTAGGTAATGATTACTTTTTCAACTACTTTTCCCAAATACAATAAAATTAGTACAGGTAGTATGATTAGGTGACTAAACAATAACCATTACTTCTTATTGGGAAAGTAATGGGTCCTTCCAATTACCCATTACAGAAAAAGGAATGGGTGAAGGGAACGGAATTACCCCCATTCCAATTGCAGGAACGTTTGCCCTCATGGGCTGTGTGAGGGTTTATGTGCGCATATGTATGTAATGTGTACATATGATATTATATATATATATATATATATATATATAAAACTATATAGATTATGTAATATATTATACATACCGGGTGTTTCTCAAAGAATGGATATGTATTTATATCTAGGGTTAGAAAGAAACTTCAAGGGGTAACCGCCCTTCATTTTTTACGGGGAATTCAACTATCACATTTGCGCGCATGCGCGGAAATGCGTGATCCGCGCATCAACTTTGTTTTTTAAAATGGGATCACCCATTTTTTATTGCAGATTCGAATTTGGCATGAAATTTCATGACGAAATGACCAATCACTCAATTTTTTAAGCGCGCACAAACTGGCGCAATTCCGCTCTGAAAGTGCAATAAATGTGAAATACTGAGTTTTAGAAGATACATACTCAATTGCCACATGTAATACATGATTTTGTAGTTTTTTTTTTTCTTTTGTGCTGAACCTCATACTGATGTTCATTTATTGATATTTGCAACACCTAGGTACATTTCATTACGCTTTGTGGTTTGTGTAAGAAAAGTGAAATTCTAGTCAATTTTTCGGTATTCATACATAATACATACCTGTTGTTATCCTCTCTTACAATCCCATCCAGTGTACTCACTTTGTCACCTTATTCCCGATATAGCACCTATCATAGAAAATACAGAGTTCTTATAGTAAGAAGTAGTTGCAGAGCGAAAATTCAGTACAGTAGGCCTTCAGCCCTTGTTACACAATTCAGAACCTACACTGAATATCGTAAAGGTGGATTTATTGATCTAATGAAAGAGTCATAGCAAAACTCAAAAAGATTGTATCATAGAAGACGTTGCAAGAAGACGTGAGATCGTAGGTGTCACGTTTTTATGTCACGAAAAACTGTAGCACAAATTTTCTTTTGAGTTTCACGTATAACCAAGCCGTTGGTAGGGAAACAGAACTTCCACAGTATTCATCACTCAGAAATCGTTCACCATTCGTTGTAAAGCTCTCATTTTACTGGAGATCAGTAAGACATTTATGTCGTAGTTTTATATTTATTTATAAGACATTAATTCTATAATACGGTGTTATAAATGATTAGTAAACAATGTTATTGTGCCGTTTTTAAGCCTTGTTTTGCTGTCACTTGATTGAGGAGGTAATCGTGGTTATAGTTTTACAGGCTAATTAGTTTGGTAACATCATAACTATAAGAAAGTCAGAGTCAGAGGAAAAGGAGTAAGGTAGGGGGGGGGGGGTAAGATGCATACTAATCATAGGCTTTCCATCTTCTGCAAAAATCTATGGAAGTTGTTTTTGTTATTATTCAAATTATATCGGAGAAAAAGAGAAAGTTTTAGAACAATACGAATCAACAAAACAATAGTAAATTAAAAGAGAAATGGACTATCAATTATATTGAATAACAGAAAATTAGATTCCCATCAATACATAAGTTTTACAGATGGAAATTTATGATCAGAAGTAGATAGTAACAGAAAATAACACATATTTTAACACTCAAACACATGAGGGCACAACAGAAATGTTCAGTATGCTGATAACTTCATAATCTAAATATCACAATAATAAAGCTTAAAGTTTTAACAAAGAAATAACCTTAGAATGTTTCTAGGACGGTTGTTCACTCTTTGTAGCTTTGGAGTTGTCCAGTGTCACAACTAACTTTCCCCTGAGATGACCTTCACTCATCCTTTGGAAAGCAGCAGGCATATCGGTATACGAGTAGATCTTCTCAACAACAGGTTTAATCTAACAACAAAGCATAAAACGTTAGCAAGTTATCTTTCACGAGGTGGAAGTTATTAAATTAGTATAATTATAATAGTACAGGGGAATATCAGGGCCTACGTAGCATGGCTATATAAGCAATTTTTTGTAGATTTTCCCATTGTTAAATTGTTTTGAAAATGTGGGTACATCACTTTGTGAGGCCGAAAATTGGCTAAATAATAACGAAAAAACTATTTCTAAATAATAGTTGATCATGCATACCAATATTATATAATTTTAATACTTTTGCTGGTTCAAAACATTTTTTTTTAGCCCATGTTAATGACTAAAGTACATTTTTCAGTACAATTTTGCACACAGATTTTTTAATGTTTCAGTTCATAGTTGACAAACTGTTGGGGAATTTTCCCATAAAAACGTAATTAGACGATTCTTATCTGTTTTTGCTACTGGTAGTGATTATTTAAAATTTGAGTAGGCACTTTATTGTGCATCCAAAGTGATGTCCAACGAACACGTCCTTTCTTTTGGAGTAATTGAGTAAGTGCTCATTTCCCAGAACACTTGATGAGGGCCAACGAATCATTTGACTCTTACAAATAATCTGGCCTGGGGTTCTGCAACTGTAAAGGTGTGTACCCTTTTGGGAGGCAGGAGGCGCCATGTTCTGATCATATATTAGATACGGAGTTTAATAATTATAAACCAACGATTTGCGTAGAAGGCCTACCTAACACAGAAATAATAAACCTTTGTGTAATAATTTGCAGCGTTTTTTCCTGATCCTGCTATGCATTTCGAGCCTGATAGAACCTAACCCTTCATCGGGCAGTTCGCACAAACTTTTTTAGGATGACATTGTACTTAGCAATCAGAAGGATTGTTTATTTGGTTACACAAGCTAAAAAAAGAGGAAAGTCCCCTTTTTAGCCTGTATAAGCAAACAAAGAGTGATTTTTCTTCTTTCCCTCATTACCAACGACAATTATCCTTATGACCTTGATGGCTTAAGGGCCCATCAAGCTGGTACCTACCTAACAAATCTACACCCCAGGTACTAGAAAGAAACCCACAAAAAAATTTGTTGTTGTTACAATAGGTTCATTTTTCAAGAAAATTTGCTAAATGTAAAAACACGTGATTATTCCAGTCAGTCCAGCCAACCAGTTCATAACACATTAACACGTATGTAAATTAGAAGTTATAAGTTAAAAACTAGTCCTCAGGGTTAGTTTAGCCACTTTCTCATTTACTTTTCTGATGAATAAAGTTTTCTATCTACAGGTGCTTAACCTGGTATTTCCATCCAACCTTAATTTCAATGAGCGTTGCCCACAATTTTTAAAATTTTATTTGGAAGCTGAGATAGTGTTGAGGTCAGGGTTGCCAGATCAACAGTATTTCCAGTAAATCTACAGTATTTGAATCCTTCATTTTTTTTTTTTTTTTTTTACAAGTGTTTTGTGCGGGATATAATTATTTTCAACGCTATGTTTGATTATTTGTTCTAGAGGTTCCTCCTCTCCCCACCCCCCAAGGGTGAGTATTTCAATGATGGGGGCCTGGGGGCCATCGTCTTCTGTGCTAATCCCTCTGTCTTAGCATCATAATATTCTGTGCTTAGGTGTTTTTGAATAGAACTGTCCACAGCACTCGACGGTTATTGATCAAAATCTAGGGTATTATACAGTGTTTTTGAATGGAAAAATCTACAGTATTTTTCAGTTAACAGCTGCACTATTTTGCTTCTTCGAGTCTGGTAATCCTGGTTGTACTGGTAATCCAGTTTTTTTCGCAAGAAATGTGTTGTTGATTCTAAATTAAAAGTCGGAAGTTATGATGACACCAGTGGACTTGGATGGCTACACAAAGTCTAAGATCCACGAGTCAACATCCATGTTGAGTCAACCTAATAATAGACCTTGATGGCAATGGTGAGAAGCGCTTCACAGTAAAATGCGCCACAATCACTGTGCGGCAGGAGCTGGAGGGTTAACCGTACAAACTAATATTCCTGCTCTATAAGTGAACATTCTGTTTCTGTCATCTTATTCTGTTTACACAAGCAAACAACCGAGTTTCATAACATTTTCCATTAATTTCCGTTCGTTTCCAGGTTTGCATTCATTTTCTAAACACCGTTGTCTACTCATAATGATTTGAGAGCAAACAGAAAGTTCAGACAAGAATGAGTCCAGACAAGATAACAGGGGGATGCTAGATAGTCACCAGGCAGGAAATCGGTTAGTTGAAGAATTGCTCGCGAGAGTGCTACGAAGAAATAGTCATGGATACTATAATATCAACTGATGGTTAACTTTTGAGCTGATCTGTAGAGGAAGAAGCTCAAGATGTGACGTCACCAGTATGCAGTAGGTAAATTTAGAAACCAAGTATATATTCGGGATTTTGCCAAAACTACATATTTCAATTTTTTCATCAGTTATGAACACCAAAAAACGAATCTGGGGAAAAAGTTGATAAAATCAGACCCATGGGTAATACTCATTAATTTCCTATCATAGCCAGCATGACAAATTAATGAATAATATACATATTTATTCATGTAACTACTCACTTTTTTCTCAATAACAAGGTTGTTAATTTCATTTATACCAGCAGCTACGGGCAGGAAAAAGCCCCATCTCACAGTGGCACCTCGAGCTACCGCCCCAGACTTTATGTTCGCCAAAGCAAGATCCAATGCGTTTTGAACCATGCCCCCAACTAGACCAAGTTTATCAGTGTTGGTTAACATGGGTGATCTGAGGGTTATGAACTTGGCGTTCCTCCATTCTCGTAGAAAGCTCAAGTACATGTTAGGGGATGCTGTGCCAGACGCATCTAAAATGATATCAAACCTGGAAAATAAATCAAACATATACCGAATCACAATTATTGAATTTACCGGATTATCATTCAAATTATGATTGACTAATGCTTTTAACATGAAACATGTTTTTGCCATCGTAACCCGGCCAAAAATGAGACAAAATTACCGTTACGTGACATTTAGCGCGTTACGGGAACTCCGAAGCCATTTTCTCTCCTATTTTTTGATGATTATCGCTTACAACCAAATCGCTGCTACGGAACTGTATCTTAGGCATTTATCATCGTACAAAAATCGTTCGCTAGTGTTGGAAAGCTCTCGCCAGTACCCATGGGACCCCTGTATCTACTGGCCTGAACAAAATACTATAATCGATTTTTTTTTTAAAACTAATGGTGGTGGTGATTCAGGTGGCAACAGGACACCTCGATTTGTGTGGTGTTATCTCTGATTATCTCCCAATCATCTATGTGGAATTACCTAGTTTCCTTTTGGTTGAGAAAGAAAGCTTCGGCAAAGTACAGAACCAGGTGGGAATAAATACAATATGGCTCCATCGCTGCACCCCGTCTTTATTTCCTTGATTCTATACCTACTCAATATCAATATCTCAATATACCTACCTGAATGACGTTCTTATTTTTCACAATACAATAATCAATTCTTAACAATTTTTTCGATATTAGCATTTTTATTAAAATGCAGCCAAGATTTCGAAGATCTGGCATCAATGGTGCTTTGACCACGATCTGTCCGGAATTGGTGTCTTAACTTGGATGTTATGTGTGAAAACGAATTAAAACTCTTGAAAACAAACTACTGGTGTAGGCGAGCTTATAAGGAAATTATAAACATATTCGTGGATAGGTATTCTCATACATTCATTCATCAATTGATTTTCATTCTTCAAGGCTGGCTTGGTTGTTTAAAAGATGATAGGCAACTGAAGCAACGATAGCCTCAGCTGACTAGAGATACATCTTATTTCTAAAATATTAATTATTTGAATGCTAAAGCTCTCATGAATACCAAAGAGTGACAACCAAAGAATCCGAGACTACCACAGCGAAAAATGTCACGATAAGCTAAAAGTTATCCATCAGTGTAGCGAATAGAAAATAATTTGTAAGGGTGTTATCACCCATTATTTGAAGGGGAACGTAGTTTCATCTTAACAATCTTGCCAAAAATGTCACCAAAACTGCATATTTCACGGATTTTGTAGCATATCCCAGCTAAAACCATGGAGTTAGCATATATTCCATGGAGTTTTCCCGATAATCAATTCTATATTGTGACTCGCTCCGATATAGACTTTGTCAAACATATTTTGGGGTTATCCAGAACTCTGATCAATCTAGGGGGTTACAGAACACTTGCCAATTTCTGTAACACGGGCCCTAAATGCTTTAAGAAATAACCGATACCCTCTACCCACATCATCAACCATTACAGGGCTCCACAAAGCACTAAAATATCAGAAACAAAATCTATTCATTGGTTTAGATAAGGAAACATTAATATCACTGGTATAAGATGATTACATCTTTAATTTACTCTCATTAATGACAATCAGTCTTTTTAAATCTTGCAGAGGCCACTTGTTTTTAGTGAACAAAAAGTGAATGTAATAAAACTAACTTGTATCCTATTTATTCCATTCAACGCCTGGTTGAGATCTAAGGGTGAAAAGGAGTCAGCAACTTGACTAGCAATCTTTTTGTACTCTGGTGCACAATTTCCATTCAACCCTTTCAGGGTAATGACCAACACAATATTTAATTTAAATGCCCAGTAAATAATTAATATTAAAATAGATCTAAAGCATGTCAGTAAATGCAAAAAAAAAAAAAGGTTATCTTACTTTCCTACGATCTCAAGATCCTTCAAAGCATCAGGTTTTTTGTAATCAATCACAACATCTGCGTTTAGAGACTCAAGTAGAGGTACGGCATCAGTGGCACAAGTTGTGGTTACCTGAAGTTTAAGGAATCCAATTAATGATGAAGTAGTCACCTATAGGTCGATCGGAGATCATTCGCGTTCCTAGGGGGAGGTCTGCTGGAAAAAATTGAACTACTTATCTTCTTATCATTTGAAAATTTACGAGCGTACGATACTTTTTTCGTACTTCTTCCCCTCACGGGAGTCTGTAATTCCCTCTCTTCCACACGCCTAAAAGCTTTTCGTTTATCAATGAAGTAGATCATAACTGATGATTTGCAAACTTTTTAATTAAATAATTATGTAAAACTCGTTCCTATTACATTACCTTTTTTCAAAACCTAGGTACCTTTTAAATGAAAAAAAAAAAAGAAAAAAAAGTAAATTGCATTCCTGCTTCTCCACCTTTTATGTTAAATACCTTCAACCTACTCTTTGTATTCCCAACACCTAACCAAAAATGTACTTCATGACTATATTTTTAAATTCAAATTAATTCATGCTGTTTTCTCATAAGAAAAGTAGACAACATTTAATTCTCAACACACAGTTGATACATAAATCATTGACTTTAGAGACACAAGTTTTCATCAATCATTTTAACATGTTTAATGTTTTAGGGCTGGGGGTCGTTCTGTGAATTCCGACACGACACGCAAATCTGCAACGTTTTTAACATGTTTAATGTTTTAGGGCTGGGGGTCGTTCTGTGAATTCCGACACGACACGCAAATCTGCAACGTTTTTTTTCTGATGATTTCCGCTTACAACCGAGTCGTTGCTAGGGAAATGGTACTTCGTCGTTTTTCATCCCACAAAATTCGTTGACCATTCGTTCGAAAGCTCTCGATTTATCCAACCATATTATGTTAACTACTGCGAAGTGCGTGGCCAACAAGCTGAGTTATGAGCATGGTTATTTGAATAATTGTGTACACTCAGGTGATCATTCTCAATAATTGATATTGTGAACATGATTGCAACCGCTTGTTAATTTCTGATGATTTCATTGAGTTGGTGTTTCGATGATTTGATTCATAGCAGGTGATCCGAATATTGCGAGAACGGTTTGATTTGTGAAGCGGTGGTTAAATCATTTTAATAGGTAATTTCTATACTTTACACTCTAGGAAGCTGTAATTTTGTATGTAGCCTCTTCAGGACATTTACTTGACGATGCCCAGGGTCCGGATCAGATGAGTGGCTCTTAGAGCTAATTTCTATGCTTTACACTCTAGGAAGCTGTAATTTCGTATGTAGCCTCTTTAGGACATTTACTTGACGATGCCCAGGGTCCGGATCAGATGAGTGGCTCTTAGAGCTAATTTCTATGCATTACGCTCTAGGAAGCTGTAATTTCGTGTGTAACCTCTTTGGGACATTTACTTGACGATGCCCAGGGTCCGGATCAGATGAGTGGCTCTTAAAGCTATTTTTTATGCTTTACACTCTAGCAAGCTGTAATTTCGCTTGTAGACTCTTTAGGACATTTACTTGACGATGCCCAGGGTCCGGATCAGATGAGTGGCTCTTAAAGCTATTTTTTATGCTTTACACTCTAGCAAGCTGTAATTTCGCATGTTGCCTCTTTAGGACATTTACTTGACGATGCCCAGGGTCCGGATCAGATGAGTGGCTCTTAAAGCTATTTTTCATGCTTTACACTCTAGGAAGCTGTAATTTCGTATGTAGCCTCTTTAGGACATTTACTTGACGATGCCCAGGGTCCGGATCAGATGAGTGGCTCTTAGAGCTAATTTCTATGCTTTACACTCTAGGAAGCTGTAATTTCGTATGTAGCCTCTTTAGGACATTTACTTGACGATGCCCAGGGTCCGGATCAGATGAGTGGCTCTTAGAGCTAATTTCTATGCTTTACGCTCTAGGAAGCTGTAATTTCGTATGTAGCCTCTTTAGGACATTTCATTGACGATGCCCAGGGTCCGGATCAGATGAGTGGCTCTTAGAGCTAATTTCTATGCTTTACACTCTAGGAAGCTGTAATTTCGTATGTAGCCTCTTTAGGACATTTACTTGACGATGCCCAGGGTCCGGATCAGCTGAGTGGCTCTTAGAGCTTGCATACGAGTCTGCAACTAAAGACATAAAATGTCCCAATGTGTTGCAGACTCGTATGCAAGCGTACTTTGGTATGAGTCCCATCGGAAATATCTAATGGTAAAATAAAAATGTATATAAATATAATAAATTGTTTTGGTTAATTAGAATCTTTTCTTTTTTCTTGACCTTAAAAAACTATATCTAATTTCTCCCTTGCGAGGGAAAAACATTAAACATGATTTAATGTTTTTCCCTCTCAAGGGAGAAATTATGAAATCGTTGTAGTTTTTTTTTCTGATGATTTCCGCTTACAACCGAGTCGTTGCTAGGGAAATGGTACTTCGTCGTTTTTCATCCCACAAAATTCGTTGACCATTCGTTCGAAAGCTCTCGATTTATCCAACCATATTATGTTAACTACTGCGAAGTGCATGGCCAACATGCCGAGTTATGAGCATGGTTATTTGAATAATTGTGTACACTCAGGTGATCATTCTCAATAATTGATATTGTGAACATGATTGCAACCGCTTGTTAATTTCTGATGATTTCATTGAGTTGGTGTTTCGATGATTTGATTCATGGCAGGTGATCCGAATATTGCGAGAACGGTTTGATTTGTGAAGCGGTGGTTAAATCATTTTAATAGGTAATTTCTATACTTTACACTCTAGGAAGCTGTAATTTTGTATGTAGCATCTTCAGGACATTTACTTGACGATGCCCAGGGTCCGAATCAGATGAGTGGCTCTTAAAGCTATTTTTTATGCTTTACACTCTAGGAAGCTGTAATTTCGTATGTAGCCTCTTTAGGACATTTACTTGACGATGCCCAGGGTCCGGATCAGATGAGTGGCTCTTAAAGCTAATTTCTATGCATTACGCTCTAGGAAGCTGTAATTTCGTGTGTTACCTCTTTGGGACATTTACTTGACGATGCCCAGGGTCCGGATCAGATGATTGGCTCTTAAAGCTATTTTTTATGCTTTACACTCTAGCAAGCTGTAATTTCGCTTGTAGCCTCTTTAGGACATTTACTTGACGATGCCCAGGGTCCGGATCAGATGAGTGGCTCTTAAAGCTATTTTTTATGCTTTACACTCTAGCAAGCTGTAATTTCGCATGTTGCCTCTTTAGGACATTTACTTGACGATGCCCAGGGTCCGGATCAGATGAGTGGCTCTTAAAGCTAATTTCTATGCATTACGCTCTAGGAAGCTGTAATTTCGTGTGTAACCTCTTTAGGACATTTACTTCACGATGCCCAGGGTCCGGATCAGATGAGTGGCTCTTAGAGCTAATTTCTATGCTTTACACTCTAGGAAGCTGTAATTTCGTATGTAGCCTCTTTAGGACATTTACTTGACGATGCCCAGGGTCCGGATCAGATGAGTGGCTCTTAGAGCTAATTTCTATGCTTTACACTCTAGGAAGCTGTAATTTCGTATGTAGCCTCTTTAGGACATTTACTTGACGATGCCCAGGGTCCGGATCAGATGAGTGGCTCTTAGAGCTAATTTCTATGCTTTACGCTCTAGGAAGCTGTAATTTCGTATGTAGCCTCTTTAGGACATTTAATTGACGATGCCCAGGGTCCGGATCAGATGAGTGGCTCTTAAAGCTAATTTCTATGCTTTACACTCTAGGAAGCTGTAATTTTGTATGTAGCCTCTTTAGGACATTTACTTGACGATGCCCAGGGTCCGGATCAGCTGAGTGGCTCTTAGAGCTTGCATACGAGTCTGCAACTAAAGACATAAAATGTCCCAATGTGTTGCAGACTCGTATGCAAGCGTACTTTGGTATGAGTCCCATCGGAAATATCTAATGTTAAAATAAAAATGTACCTATATAAATATAATAAATTGTTTTGGTTGATTAGAATCTTTTCTTTTTTCTTGACCTTAAAAAACTATATCTAATTTCTCCCTTGCGAGGGAAAAACATTAAACATGATTTAATGTTTTTCCCTCTCAAGGGAGAAATTATGAAATCGTTGTAGTTTTTATATTTAAAACTCAATAAACTGTTCAGGATGAACCCCATCTCTTTTCCTTCAAGCCTGATGATGAGACAAGCCCCCTTTCTCGGAGACTGCCAAAACTGAAAATATGCGCCTAATTGACGTACACCTTGCCTAAATAAACAATGAATCTACCTTCCGAGATGGTGTTGAAATATCTAGCACCCCAAGTACTGAGTTTAGCCCTTTCAACTAATAATAACTTGTGGTTTGTAATACAATCTTCCATTTGAATCCACAAATCTTACCTAATTCATAGTCGGAGGTAGAATTCGTTGTCTACGTACTTTTTTCCCCACAGTCAACAACGACATCTTCCTTCATTGCTTCCAGTACTTCACTAATGGTTGGCAACTCGTTTCGAATATATATTAAAAAAAAAAAAAATCCCCGAGTTTTATAATGAATGAAGGCCCATAGGGTTTCGTTCATGTAGAAGTGACGAAGGAAGTCTGGACAATTGTCACGATCATTCCCCAGCAGGGCCGGCCAAAGGCGAAAATTGCAAGTGTGCAAGACTCACATTTTATGCCCCTACCGGGGTATCTCCCCCCCCCCCCCCCAGGCAGGATTGCCAGGTGGTATGGGGCAAAAAACCAGACACTACGATCAGCAGACTGAAAATATTCTTAAAACATCATGTGGTCATAAGCTATGCATGCACAGTTATTGATATGCATTTTCATATTATGTACTATTATTTGTTTATTTTTTATTTAGGTCCCTACCAAAGGGGTTTAATGTTTATAAAGTTAAAGTAGTTCCGAAATGTGGTAGAACACCGCCATTTTTAATCTCAGTTCTCAATCATATTCGAGATATATGATTTTTATAAGTTTTCCGGAGAAACCACATTCGTTTTGCATTAAAACCATGTTTCTCTACTTCAACTCAAACAAATTTGATTTTCGAGCTTTTTTTTCGAAATCGGCGCTGATTTTTCCAATAGAATTGCGTCTTTTGATTCTCGAAAAATACCATCTAAATATCATACCACCAGCTGAAACAAGCTGTTAAGAAAAATAAATATTTATGAAAATCCATGAAACTTCAAGTTTTACTTGCCTAAAAAAATCCTGAGGGTTGCCAAATCTCAACTGCCTTAAGTAATAAGCTTTTAAACGGTCAAAATTGTGGTTTCGTTTCAATTTGGGAGATACATTTTAGCTGGCTTTTGATAAAAACATAGTCTCAGTTGTGGCAAGGGTGGCGAAAGAAGTGTTATAATGATCGCAATCATTCCCAAGTTGACGAATACAGTCGACAAAGCACCCCAGAAAAGAAGTAGGGTAACTGAAAACCAGTCGTTTTTCGCAATTTCAATGAAGTAGCTAATGCGGGAATCACCGTCCACCAGACCTAAGATAAATTTCCGTATCTCATGGGTAAAAGAAAATGAAACAATATAGCATAGTGAACCAATAATTACAAAAGAAAATGAAACAATATAGCATAGTGAACCAATAATTACAGAGTTTAATAATGGGGCTCTCACAACAAAAGTTTATTGCCTATTAAGGAAGGTACATAGTCTCTTTTATTTTATTTATACAAGGGCTTTTCTTGCTTTCTTTTCGGAGAATGAATTAACTATGTCCAAATAATGAATTGACTGAGACAGCTTGTTTTTGGAAGAGCTAGTTTTAGGAACCCCGCCACATGGGCAGACTACTGCTCTACTGAGCTTGGACCACAGAACTTAAAATGAACTGTGTTCAATCTATGCTCTGTGCCTTGGTCAAGGGCATCAGACTACTGTATTTCAGAACTCATTGGGGTAGATCTTCGGTTTTACCTTGAAATTCAACTGTAATAGTTTTGAGACAAAGTTCCTTCAAGTTTAAATATTTCGGCCCAATATTTAACTCAATTTCTAAAAATTTGCCTTTTTTTTTTCAAACCAAAATTGGCCAATTTTATGCCCCTTTGAAAGGCTCGAGTGTGCGACTGCATACTTCGCACACCTCAAGCCGTTCCTGTCCCCTAGCCTTCACTAATGATCGAACAAACTGTTCTTGTCACTTCATTCGTCAAGTGACAAATATTTCCCTAATTACTTCAGTGCAATTGGGAAGTAGTCACTAACACTGTAAACAATCTCCCGGGATTAACGATGAAGTGACAAAATCCCTGTGAAGGGAAGTATTTCATAACGAACAGATGACATTAATCATAACTCGGGAATCGAAAGACAGAAATTATAAACGGAATCAATCACGGCATGCCAAAAAAAAGTAAGTAATATTCTATGACAGCAAAAGATTGTCCCAACACGTAGTTCAACATAGGGGGCGCCCTTGGAACCCAATGGTCGACCAATAATTGAACATTGTTAAAGAATGAAAATTACGTGTGGTAATCAACACTTACTTCAACACCCCAATTTTTGAGAAGCTGTACGGCAACTGTACCAACACCTCCAGATCCACCAATGACTAGAGCGCGCAAGCCTTTAGGTCCCATAAAGATAATATCACCTGTAACTTTCAGTGCTGACCAGGCTGTCATTGCAGTGTATAACAAACTCGATGCTTCTTCATCTGATAGGTGTTCGGGCTTTCTAGAAACCTAGAATATACATATTTTTTTATTTTCTATAACAAAGCTGAAGAAATTTTGTTAATGAACAGTGAACATTTTTTATGGATTTTTATTCAGCAAGTATTTCCAAAAATTAATAGCAAAGTCGCACTTTTCCAGATATGAAGTAAAAAAGATCTACCTCACTAACTTGTCTATACCCAACAGCTTAATAATTTAAATAAATTTGTATAAATAAATAACATATAGCCAAATTGATAATGCCATTTACCAAACAAGAATCGGCAACCACAAACTCAGCATGAGATCCCTGTTGGTGGGGTACAACAACACCATAAACAGTATCACCAACTCGAACATTTCTAACATCACTTCCTTTGGCAACAACTTCTCCACAGAAATCTCTTCCTAATGTGAGGGGCAATGTTATTTTTCTATCTTGAACATAGCCTTCTAGTGACCTCATAGCATCCAACAAGACTTGGCCATAACCTCCTGAAATGAAAAAATAAAATAAATAAATAATAATAATCACCATTAATTTACATTCAATGCTGGACTACTGTAATCATGGTACAATTTGTACATTATACAATACAATATACATCATATATAATATATATGGCTAATTCTGCCCACTGATTTCTCTAGATGAATTATAGTAGTAGTAGTAGTAGTAGTAGTACAGTCGGGCCCTCGAACAGTGGTGCCACCAAAAAAAATGTAGAAAATATATTTGTTCAAAGAATTTCTACGTAAAATTGGTTCAACTCCGCATCCAAGCGCTGCTGCCAGTAACCAACCTTTACCTCCAATTACCTAAATATAATTCCAATCAATCATCCCGATGGTCGATTGATTGGTCAATTATAAGCAACAAGGGAACAACCTAAATAGAATGATCTAAATATCTAAAGATTCAGGCGGAAAAAACAGTGTTTATGAAATCTATTTCCCCCTGAGTGTGTCTAATGAAATAACAATCCCCTCCCTTTCAAAGGATATCCTACTCCATATTCACGGCTTTAGCATGGAAGAAGGGATATCTAATCCATAGGAAGATACGTATAAGAACTACCATCGAACCTACCGGCACTATGCGAGCCAAAAGCAAACTATTCAGCGTGATCAACAGGCGAGAGGTTGTTCCGTGACAAACTTGATCAAGCAGCAAGCACTAGTGATTACACTGCTGTTGTTGGTAGGTTGTCTGTTGATTAGACGCCTCATCTCAAAACTACTAAAATGCTAAATGCTACTAGTGATTACACTGCTGTTGTTGGTAGGTTGTCTGTTGATTAGACGCCTTATTTCAAAACTACTAAAATGCTAAATAGGAATGCTTGCTAAACGAGACTGTATGCCACAATTGTTATTCAGATGTCCCAAAACCAAGATTTCAAAAATAGATCAATCATTTGATAAACGTTAAAAATTAAACGCTGATTCAACAACAAGCATCACAACATGCCTACCTGCAAGTTATTACCACAACATTAGGAACATTAGGTTTTAGTATAATATGATAACTGTCTTACCAAGCATAGCAGCATCGATAGGGTTCAGAGAAGAGGCATGAACCTTGATAAGTACCTCTTGGGGCTTGCTGATGATTGGCTTCATCACATCGTTGCACAGAGCCAAATTGTCCAATTTTCCATAGGCAAGAACTCTCCAAGCTGACATGACATTTTCTGGGGAAGCGAAAGTACGTTCGTCAAGAGCAGCAGAGGCTGAAGAGTATCTAGAACTTAATCCAGCGACTTGGCTCAACAGCGGCCGGATAATCTTTCTGCAGAGAGACATGGTAAGTTTCAGCGATCACAGATTACGAATTCCTTGTAGTAAGCTGTTCCGGATACCTCTCACTTTCATCAACTGAGTGAATGGAGTGAATATAAGCTGGGAAAAGAAGAAGAAAGAAAGAAAGGACACAGCACTGAGCCGGAAACGTTACTGTACGAATTTATTATGATTGTTAAAAACAGGGTCCTACCAATCCTCCACAGTTCGTATTCGTGGGGTACCGATGGTGCAATAACGGAGACACTACTGGGAGCGATATCAAATTATGAATACTGCGTCCAAATTTAAATATAAATACGATGGCCAAAAATACAAGCAAGATCGAATTAATGCAGAGTAAATACAAAATAATTTACTTTAGAAAGTAAAAGTGACACAAGACTTTTTGTGGTTATAAAAATGATTCATGGAAGACTCCAACATAGTTCATGTTGGATGTTGTTGTTGAGTCTTCTCTTATCTTCAAGTATTCCGATCGCAGCGCTGTGATCGCTTCCGAAATGGCGGTTATGAGCAGGATATTTAACCCTTTCAACCCAGCTGGGACATTCATGTCCCAAGCATTGCTTAACCGACCAAACAATTTTTGTTCCAGCAATAGATTTCACTAGATTAGCACTGTTTCAATTTTTCAATAATAGGCTTTGATTTCTGTTTTTCGCAGTCAATTTTTCGCTTCCAAAAGGGTTATGAAAAGGAGAATTATGTATCTAATTGGCCTGAAAAATGATTTTTTCTAACTCCCCCTTCAAAGGTATCTGGATAGCTTTATGAATCATGTAAAAGTATGTATGTGTCTGACAGTTTGCCACATGGTATGTCTGCTTGTCTGTAATTGACGATTACCATATATTATTAGTGACCTCATTACATGACAAAAAAGTTCTGCACCTATTAGAATAAGAGATCTACCCAAAAAATCGTGGTTTTAAAATTGCTTTGACATTTATTCTTTCCATTGATAAATTCAATATCTAAAACATCCCTGATCTCAAAAATAACTTATAGGCAAATGTCGTTGAAAATACGCAAAAAAAAAAAGTTCCAGTCATGCAGCATGATCGTATTAGCAAATTTTCGTAAATTATCGTATTTTGTAATGTTAAACTATTGTTTTGAAATTTAAGGTTCTTGATTGCAAGGAAATTGTTAACTATTAATATTATTTCAAACTCTTATTCTAAATAATAATCAGTTATTTGAAAAAAGGTTTTGAATTTTCAGCTTTTTTGCAGTTGTTATCGATTTTTTAGCAAATCTCAATGAATGTTAAATAGGTACATTTTTTGCACAATTTTATACATAAATTTTTTTATGTTCAATTTTATCGTTAATAAATTTCACTTGAGCAACATTCTGTTAAAAAACTTTTTGAGCACAATCAATTAGCCAAATTTCAATAAAATGCACTCAAAAATCACTAAAAATGGCTAAAAATCCTAAAAATCGTTAAATATCTATTTTTTAGCAGAATATTGCTCAAATAAAGTTTATTATTTATAGAATAGAATATTTAAAAATTTAGGTACAAACGTATGCTGAAAAATGTACTTGAGTTTCTTTAAAAATTGCTAAAAAATCAATAAAAACTGCAAAAAAAGCTAAAATCCAAAACCTTTTTTTGAATAGCAGGTTATTATTTAGAATACGTTTTTTGCCATATTAATCGTTAACAAGTTCCTTGCAATCAAGAAGCTTACATTTCAAAACAATAATTTAACAGTATACAATACCATAATTTACAAAAATTTGCTCATACGATCATGCTGCATGACTGTAACTTTTTTTTTGTTGCATGTTTTGTCCTTTGATCTAATGAACGAATGAATACCTTTCCTAATCCTTTTTGTCTAATTATGATATTAATTTTTCTACCAACAAGTTAGAACAAACTAAAAACAATGCTTGGGACAATAGTGTCCCACATTATCAGCGCTGAAAACCAGGTGGGACTTTTATATCCCACTTCCATACGACTCTGCCTGACTTACGGGACCTATGTGTCCCAAGAGAAACTGAGAATAAAAGTGATATTAAAGTTTATCAGCTGCCATGGTGGGTGATAAACGTTTTATATTATTGGTTTTCATAGGATCAAGGTGTTTTTGTAGAGGGACCTGGGTAGTAATTCTGTGTGAGCAAAAATAATTGTTCCTGGTTAGAAAATGATTCTTGATTCTCAGCTGGGTTTAAAGTGTTAAAATTAATTGAATGGAAAACTTTGATAATTTTTATCAAGTCTAGTAACTTGGGTACTTGTGATTAAGACAGAAAAATACTAAACCAAGTGGAATAAGATTGTTGATGTGATTGATCTGTTACCAATATTTTTATGTTTGAAGAATGCAGACAATTTTCACTTTCACTCTAGCAGATTCAGAGACCATCCCTAACCTCCTGCACGCTAAACAGCGTATTATGCTGGTGTAAAAAATATGAAATATCAACTGTGTAAAATAGCGGTTTACATGTACGGTGTACAATTAGGGTGTAAATCTTAAATAAAAAATATATGTAGGTATACAATCCCCATTCATTCACCAAACTCAACTTCACATCTTACATCAGCTGTGTTCTGCCATTTTGCCCCTGGTCAATTCCTTGACCAAACGATAGTAGTGGCACGTATGGTTTGACTTTCTGAAACACCACCAATAGCCCTCCATCTTCCTGTAGGTCCATGGCGAAAGAGGAATTCTATTGATTTTGTCATTCCAAGCGGTCACAAGTAGAGTAGCAAGCGGTATTTCTGTGAACTATTCGATTTTCCTTCAGTCGTCAGCCATTTTGTCTTTACTCAAGAGTCTGTATTGTTGGCGTGGCTTCTTACTTCAGTTTTGTGTCATTGGATTGTTCAAAATTTTCTCCAAACTCTTATAGGTACATCACTGAGTTACTCACAATAATTATCCGAGTTAAGAATAATAAGTTGATCGTAAAAGTAGTTGTACTTTACCTACCTACCTATTTTTATTCATCACAGACTGGTGACGGTGAGCCTGTTTTTCCTATGTTCGGATCATTGCTATTCGATGGACGACTCGTTTTTTGAAGCATGTTGGGGAAATTGATTTATTTTCATTTTCAGAATCAACGAATAAATCATCTCCAGCTTGGAATCGGTGAAGATCATATCATCACTCATCTGGACTGCTAAGTAAATTTGTAAGTAGGATTTCCTTTCCTTGATGCCAAATCTAGCTTGGAATAACTTGTCAATAAGTCCCTTTACGTTCTTTACTGATTTTCGAGTGAAATGATAAGGCTACAGAAAGTAATTTTACTTCTAGACTGGTACATACGTATAGGTACGTATGAATCTACGATTCGATTCCATTTTGACGTAGGTATTTCAATGTAAGGCTGCTGTCTTTTCTGTTCGACTGGCATTCGATACCTTAGAGGGTAACGCCAGTTGTATCTAAGACGTAGCTAGTGAGTATTTACCTATTGTTTAGTAGTCTACTGGTTGAAGTGAAATTATATTCCCCTCATACCACAATGAGCCACAATCGTAATTTTATCGGTCACGATCATCTTATCTCCTATATCGTGACGTTATGGGATTTTGAGTGGACCAGACAGGACTTAGATTAGGGTGGATCAGAGATTCTGTTGAGATTGAGATCGCAACCCAGAAGAAAATCGCCACAACTCAAAAAATCAAGTTCTTTGTTACTCAAGGTTAGGTAACATTGACGTATATATATATTTTCACTTGATCTGTCGGATCATGTGTACCTTCCTAAATATCTTGACTTCTACCAGCAGCAGCGAAAAGCATTAGCATGATAGTAATATCTAGAGTCTTCAAAATACAGTGATCAAAATCAGACGAAGGTTGAAAAGTTACCAGAATATTGTGCTTTCTCTTGCTCTGTAGCTTCATTGGTCTGAAAGCATCGAAATTCGCCCCCGACGATGAACCATTTAGGCCAAACGATGTCTCAGAATATTGAAATTCCGATGGAAATTACACTGAACTAATTTCAGTTTTACTCATGACAAGTATTGTCCGGCAACAATCTGAAATGGGATGACATTCCGTGATGTTTATCGTCTTGGGCATGGTCCACGCAATTAGTGGATATTTCATCGACATCGAGTGAATAAAGAGTTATGCGAGGATTCGCTAACAGACTGGCAACCACAAGACCATGGTCTATCCTCCAGATGATTCTGTAACTCTGCGCTTGATGTGATAATTTTTTAAATCAGGATCATGAGTGGTACGGAGCTCAGTTGGCCTGAAAATGGTTCGCTGGAGCTATCTAACAATCGGGAAGGCTCGTAAGCAACTGTCTGTCGGAGAGTTTAGGGAGGCCTTGAGTGTTGAATATAAGCGAATGCCACATGAACTTCCGACATCCTATGATGCTTGCGAAGAAAAAATATCACTCGAGTGTTCAGCAGATGCCATGAGTGCTCCTGAATCAACAATATTTATAAAAATACCGCTGACTCACGCCTGGAAGCGACTTCAGTGCTTCATATTGCTACGTGCACGTCTGATATTTGCTGTACTTCATACTTTCAGCTCGTGCTGAAAGCTTCAACAGGCAGACTGATTTTATTGGACTTAAGCGAAGGCGCTGCTTTGCCACTGCCATGTAGGCTCTTTGTTCACGTTTTGCAGGGAGCTATAAGTGGTGTCGCTCTTCTGAATCAAAAGATAGTAAACCGATAGTGGAGTAAATCTTCGTGGCCCCCATTGCACGTGTGAGGCATGTCTTGATTAATGAAGGAAATAGACCTGTCAACTGTATGAAGTGTATTGAACAAACTTTATTGCATTTTTAGCCATTTATTGGTTGGGGGGTTTCAGAGGGTAATAATTTTTTCCCTGTATCGACTCGAAGAACCGATAGGTCTATAATAATTACTGTGATTCTTGATGCATCATCGTTTACTTCTAGTTATTCTCTGATAAACTTTTCATAATCAGCCTATAATGTATTTTCATTATAGCGAATTTTCGTAGAAAAAGAAGCCATGGCAATGGCTCCAAAAATTTTTGAAAAATTTCTTCATTGAAATCCTTTTTGAGGGATTCTGAAACGATTCCTGAAGTGTGCGCTTTTTCATATGTATATATACATTATGTGTGTGCGTGTGTGTGTGCGCGAGAGAGTCATTCCAGATGAATCCCGTTCTTGTGCTAAAAATGGCTAAAAACGGTAAAAAATTGTTAAATTTATAATTTTTAGCAGAATTTTAGTCAAAACAAAGTCATCAACAATTAAATAGGACGTTTAAAATTGTTTGCACAAAATTATGCTGAAAAACTCACAAATTTCATTAATATTGCTGAAAAATCTATAAAACCGGAAAAAATCTAAAATCTTTTTTGAATTTCCAAATTTTATTTAGCTTGAATGTTTTGCCATAAAATTGGTTTTAACAATTTCATAGTACTCAAATTGCTCAAATTTCGATACATTCATGTAGGATTTCGATATACGATAGGCAATTTAAGAAAATTCGCTCATACGATCGTGCTGCATGACTGGAACTTTTTTGTTTGAAAATCCTCGTAAATATGTGGAAGCCACTAGAGGCGGTCTAAAAATTCATTGTACTTCAACCGAGTCATCATTGTTATTCTTCTTTGCTTGGTGTCATAATAAAATTAGCTTTACTTACCATTTATTAGACTTTTTGATTGTTCAGCTCGGCTTGGTTCGTTTTTAAGTAATCACTTTAAATTTCAAATCTTGAAATTGAGATCTACATTTCCATTACTTCCTTTTGAGTTGTGGCGGTTTCTTTACAGGAGTGCGAAATGCATGTTCCTATGTTGATAACATGTTCTTCACAATTGTCATAATATTGTTTCTGCTACAAAACCGCTTACATCGAAAGGTAGGTACAGCAAAAGAATCTATTTTATAGTCTACATGCAGCCAATCGTGAGGTGAATTAGGGTAATGGGGCTTCGAAGTAACCAGGTCCGCCACAAGGTGAGGTAGGGGGTGAAGGACCTAAGGAACTTGGTGGTTGACATGACTTTCCCCTTGTAGATACTTTGCGTCACCCCCTTTCGCTCTGCAATTTATTCCCCTCACCATCAATCAAATCTAAGATGGAAATTATATTATTAATAAATGAATTATTATAGTAAAGAAACGCACAAACAAACAAAAATCCAGTACCAACTTGTATCCCTCGCTACTGCCCTTATCGGCAACAAAAGAATAGCAAATTGGTAAGGTCTTTGTTTACGTGCTGCGCTCTAGTTATATGACATCTGCTCCAAATGCAAACAAACAAACCCAGTACCAACAAATAAACACCCAGTACCAACTTGTATCCCTCGCTACTGCCCTTATCAGCAACAAAAGAATAGCAAATTGGTAAGGTCATTGTTTACGTGCTGCGCTCTACTTATATTACATCTGCTCCAAATGCAAACAAACAAAAACCCCAGTACCAACTTGTATCCCTCGCTACTGCCCTTATCGCCAACAAAAGAATAGCAAATTGGTAAGGTCATTGTTCACGTGCTGCGCTCCACTTATATGACATCTGCTCCAAATGTTTTCACAGTGACAAAGCTATTTTTAAAGCATGGGTATGGTACAAACTATAATGACTAAATTATATAGTCCAAGTGAGTCTACCCGTCTTTTTGGTATGTCTCAGTTTCATGTTAATCTCTTTTTAAAAGTGCACAAAGATTAGGATAATATTTTCTCTCCCCACACATGACCTACACTATTCCATTAGCAACTGTATTAACTGACGAAAAAAGCAATGTAAAGTTTGCACTAGATGTGATTTTTTTTACTCAATTTCCCCTTTGCTCAGACGAAACCTCTCTCTTGCCCATGAAGCAGGAGGTTTGTTGTTGGAGAGATTTCAGTGGTGCACTTTTGGCTGCATCTCAATTAATCTGAGGGAAATTCCATGTAGGAAAGGATCTTTGATACATATATTAATTATAGTTTACTAGCTACACATAGTTTATCACACTGCACTACATTGTAGAGGTTCATATTTGAAGAAGAGTTTTGATTGGACTTCAAAACAGCTATGGACAATTGAATCCATTTCATTTCCTTTCTTTAAACTGTCCATTCCTGTTACTATCCTATTGATTTTGTTTCAATTTCCTTTTCCAATATGTCTTACTGGTTTCAGTGTGATCCGAACTCGCCTGTCTACCTCACCACATCCGCTCCAATATCCATCTTCCTAGTTATCCGCAACCATGGACTCCGATAAGTTTAACAATGAAGATCCAAATGTCACCCTTACTATTCGACTTATAATGCAAGGCAAAGAAGTCGGAAGTATCATCGGTAAGAAAGGTGAGATCGTCAAAAAATTTCGGGAGGAATCTGGCGCGAAGATAAATATATCAGATGGTTCTTGCCCTGAAAGAATCGTGACAGTTACTGGTCCAACTCAAGCCATTTACAAAGCTTTTACTCTAATATGTAAAAAGTTCGAGGAGTTCATTCATCAGTTTCAAGAGATGCAAAATGGTGGAGGCTCTAGGTCACCAATCACCCTAAGGCTCATTGTCCCTGCTTCACAGTGTGGTTCTCTTATTGGGAAAGGTGGGTCCAAAATAAAAGAAATCCGAGAAGTTACAGGTGCCAGTATCCAGGTTGCCAGTGATATGCTTCCAAATTCCACAGAGAGGGCCGTTACTATAACTGGGACGAGTGATGCAATCACTCAGTGTATATATCACATTTGCCAAGTCATGCTCGAGTCCCCTCCCAAGGGCGCCACGATCCCCTATCGCCCAAAGCCCCAAATCGCAGCTCCAGTTATCTTAGCTGGTGGTCAGGCATACACAATCCAAGGGAATTATGCCGTTCCTGCTCACAGTGAGATGGGCAAACTCACTGGATCTCCTCTGGCGGGATTGGCTGCTCTGGGTTTGGGAGGACTCAATAATAGCAACACAGGTGGTCTCAACCCTGCTGCTTTGGCTGCCCTCGCTGGAAGCCAACTTCGTAATAATCAACCTAACAACAGAAATCAACCGTCGAGTGGGCAGCAGACTCATGAAATGACTGTTCCCAATGACCTTATTGGGTGTATCATCGGCAAAGGGGGTACCAAAATTGCTGAAATCCGACAAATAAGCGGGGCAATGATAAGGATTAGCAATTGTGAGGAGAGAGAAGGTGGGTCTACAGACCGAACCATCACTATAAGCGGTAGTTCTGACGCTGTTCAACTTGCTCAATATTTGATTAATATGAGCGTCGAATTACAGAAGGCCAATCTAGAAGGCAACAATGCAAATGCAGCTGCTGGGAATGGTGCGGCAGGTGCACCTTCTGGCTCTGCAGGTACTGGAAATAGTAGTGGGCCATCACCAGTGGCCAGCGCTTTGCCTCTCGCCCAACTCCTTACCAAGCCTGGAGCATTGAACGCTCTCACTTCCCTTACCGCTTTATCCGGTCTGACGGATCTCCTCGGAGGTCTTGCCAGCTCCCCTAACGCTCCTATCCAAACCACCGGCGTCCACAGGAACAAACCATTTTCACGAATGAGAGATGGGGGTAACAGCCAATCTGATATGAAGGTTAAGGCCGAGCGAAATAAATTCGCTCCTTATTGAGTTTAAAGATTGATTCATCTCTTTGTACAACACGTAAGGCTGACTTATCATGGTTGCCTGGAGGCCGACTCATATCACGAAATTTTATAGAGGCATTTCGATTGCAACTTTTAAAAATTTGATTGGGTTCGAGGCGTTCAACTTTCTTTAACATTCAATTTTAAATTATCATTTTAAATCGTTTTCTGTCCAATATACTTTCTTTCTTTTTAGAAAAGGGTTTATTTGATATTTTGTTGCAACTTAGCAACATTTTGACTGACTGTTTAATTGGTTTTTGCCAGTTCTTGGCCAAGGTAAAATCATCTCTGAACTGTACACATGATTGTTAACAATTGGTTCCCTCTTTTTTTCTTACTAGATAGTTTTGTTAGTTAATAATTTCAACAAAAACAAAAGTTTCAATTTGGCCTCATTGAAACCTAATAAGTTTTTCAATTTTAATTTGTTGATTATAATTGTAGTTCTTGGTGAGTGTAGAATTTCTATTAAGTTATATTTTCAGAAGTATTATTATCGACATGGAAATAATGAGATCTTTCACGCGTTAGTAAACTGTGTAATGTTTTGATGCCATTGTGATAGACCTAGAATATTTTTTTGTTTTCTTAATGTTTAGAACATTGTATATTTTCTTCAGTTGAAAAATGATTTTTTTTAGTTCTCCCCTAAGAATTTCTTTTTAGCCTAAAGATTTTTGGTAGTATGATGTTAAGCATCTTGTTTATGAACTGTAATAATTGATTTATCATTGCATCTCTGTATTTATTACGGAATAAATCTTGAAAAATAAAACTGTCAGTACAGCAAGTACAGCTCTTATTCAATTTGGAGGGTGGTTTTAGGGAGTATCAATCATCATTTTCGATCGTCACTTAGTTGTTATACAGGGTGGCAGGGGATAAGTGACGAACAATTTTTTGTGTTAGTCTGCATCAAAAATGTAGTAAAATGCCGGCAACCGCATATTTTTATCTCAATCCATACTCGAGATATGATTTTTAAAGGTTTTTTTTTCAAGAAAACCGTGTTTTTTCCTTTTAAACTCAAATTTCTCCACTTTGCCTCATTTAATTTTAACTTTTGACCTCATTTTCGGAATCAGCATTGAATTTTCTATAAGAATAATGTACTTGAGTTCTAAAAAGTACCATCCGAAGACCTTCACATCAGCTCAAACATTGACGATTTTGAAAAAATGAAATTTCTGAAAATTGTTAAAACTTTACTACTCTTCCAAAAAAAATCTTGAAAACTGGCAAATCTCATGAAAACTGTTTCATCTAATATTCTTTCCAACGGTATAATCAATTTTACTTTTACTTTGTTATTTAGGGGAGAAAATTATGTTTTAATGTTAAAAAATGTGGGTTTTTCAATGAAATTGTTGGTTTTCTCGAAAGATGACCCTCTATGAACCTACGAGTATGGGGTCGGTTTCTATGTATTTTTTTCTCGCTGGATCGAATGGAAACGCTTGCAGGTCTCTCCAACTACGTTATAATCGAGTTTTTCACTTTAATTAACTAGTTTTACCCCATAACACACATACATTCAAGCCTAACAAACAAACTAAACATTTGCGAGTTTAAGTGTAAAACTCGGTTATAACGGAGTTGGAGAGATCTACAAATGTTACCATTCGATACAGCGTGACAAAATACATAGAAACCGACCCCATACTCGGAGGTTCATGGAGGGTCATCTTTCGAGAAAACCAACAGTTTCATTGAAAAACCCACATTTTTTAACACTAAAACATGATATTCTCCCCCAAGTAACAAAATAAAATTGATTCTACCGTTGGAAAGAGTATCAAATGAAGCAGTTTTCATGATATTTTCCAATTTCCAGGATTCTTTTCGGAAGAGTAGTAAAATTTTAAAGATTTTCAGAAATATTATTATTTCAAAATCGACAATGTTTGAGCTGATGTGAGGGTCTTCGGATGGTACTTTTTAAGAACCCAAGTACACTATTCTTATAGGAATTTAACGCTAATTCCGAAAATGAGGTCAAAAGTTGAAATTGAAAGAGGCAATGTGGAGGAATTTGAGTTTAAGAGGAAAAAACACGGTTTTCTTGAGAAAAAACCTTTAAAAATCTTATCTCGAGTACGGATTGAGATTAAAATATGCGGTTGCCGGCATTTTACTACATTTTTGATGCAGATTAACAGAAAATTTTTTTCGTCACTTATCCCCTGCCACCCTGTATACATCACTATCAATTTAATGTTGTTACTACTCTAACTTCATTCAAAATCATATTTCTAAATATTCCATATCCAACGAATATCATTCCTAACAAGATGATGATTTCCTCAAAACTGATTATCCTTTGATCCACTTCCGATCTTGATGGTGCCCCTTTGAACCTACCTTCCAAAGTTTCCTGATGTCACTCCTTTTCAACAAATCTGTTTGCACTTGTAAATTGAATCTACATGATTTTCTAATATCTTCGCTCCATATAAGTCTTCACAGTCTTCCTTGCCTTGAAGTGACTCCGTTTTTAAACTGGTGAGCTCGGAAAATATTCACTAAGTTAAAAATGAAATATTCGGAGGAGAGAGGAGATAATTTATAAGGTGTGACCTGCACATTTGGAGGGAGTTACTGCTATATCGGTTCTCGACTGAGCCATCATTCCCCCGAGATCACAATGGTCTCCCGATCGATATCTGTACAAGAAGAAATTAGTCTGATCTTCAAAATATCATGACCAAAGAAAGAATATCACTCAACTCATAGTTTTATTAACAGAATAATTGACGCCATTTTTAACAAAATTTAAATTCGATCAACACAGTTTTGATATGTTGTCGAGATGTGCACGGAATGTCTGTAAATTATTCTATAAACAGGGAGCTGTAGTTATTTACTCAACCCTTGGCCGCTATAGTTTCTTTTTAAGCATTAAAGAATTGTCTATAAATTTTGCAAAAAGAGTAAAAATCTTATAATCTTGTAACAATATATTGAAACAGTTTATTCCTTAAATCAGAAGTTGGAAATGTTGGTGTCAAAATGTAAGCTTCGAAAATTGCTTCAAAAGGTCAAAATTCTTGAAATTAAAAATTTGTTATGAGCAGAATAATGTTGAGAAAAATTTATCTACTATGTTGCTTTCGTAACAAAACAATATTTTTTGGTAGGCAGCTTTTTTGAGACTAAGTGATTCATGTTTCTTCCATAGCTGTAGTAAGTACTTGGATTTTACTTCAGAAAGAAGGCATATTCACGCCTGTGAACAATTCAAACCGTGATGGTAGTTTTTTGTTTGAATACTTGAATCTTCGTGGAACGTATGTCGACCCCGGCGTCCTCATTTTAATCATTAAAATGGAATCTATAACTTACAAGAAAAAAAATTGAATTTTTATGGGTCACTTTTTGAAAATTTTATCCCACGGGGTTTATTAAAAGTGATAGTGAGATTTCAAGCACATCCTCGGATTATTTGATATTTCTGATCATAGTTTTGTAAATTTTAGAGCTAAAGTTAGGGAAGAGTAAAGCTTTTCGGTGGACAGACGGGTTTGTTTTATTCGGATTTTGGAATCTACATATCTCAAAACGTGAAATAAATTGAGGGTGAGGGTTAAATTTTTTCTTAGGATATTTCAAAAGCACGTCATTTACATTGAAAATGATGGAGAAAAACGTAGGAAAATATGTACTTTTTTGCCCCGGCGCACAGTGCGTCAAGAATGCGTTCGGAGTGGACAACGTTCTGGAGAAATGTTTATTGGAAATTTGACACTGATTGCGAATATACCGCGTATGAAGGGGTTCAGAATGAACTTTTGTCGAATATTACACAAACTAAACATAAAAAGTACGGTTTTGTAAGTTCTTCATCTAATAATTTGCAAACCATTAAAGATGAATCGCAGAAAATTCATTTTGGGCTAAGAAGAAAAGGAAATAGAACAGTTAATCAATTTTACCGTTTCATTGCCCAAGGAGAGAATTATAGCAGGAAATTATGAGTGAGCAGAAAATTCATTTTGGGCTAAGAAGAAAAGGAAATAGAAAATTTAATCAATTTTACCGTTTTATTGCCCAAGGAGAGAATTAAAGCAGGAAATCATGAGTTACAGAATAAATAGTAAATTAAGTACAGGTCATTTCAGCGTGGAAATGCCGAATTTTCGTAGAAAAGAAGAATGGCTTCAAAAATTTTATAATCGAAATTTTCGAAAAAATTTTACATACCTACCACTAGAAATGAGATCGAATCAAACTTTTTATCAGAATACAAATACAATATAAATTAATTATTTATTTGAACAGGAAATGCAAATTTTACAAAAAAAGTTATCCAAAACAGAAAAATAACGTATAAAAGTCAAATCAGCAGCTCAAAATATAAGCTAAGCTCAATATACATTTACGTTTTCTCACACTTCTGTGAGAGTTGGTCAAAATTTGGTGACAATTATGCACTCATTTTTTGGGGGTTTACTGATTTTTGAAATAATTGAGTAAATGTTGAGATTAACCATCAATAAATTGGGCGTTTACTTACTTTGAAAGAGTAATTACTGCGAGAAACCGCTCCCACTTGTTGAAATGTTCCGTGTTATTTAAGATTCAGATAGCTAAATGTGTGGTAGATACGGATTTTTTGTTCAAATCGGCTTTTCAATAGCGTCTTCCAGTATCTGTTGGTACAAATAATTTTTTAAGCTTAAAAATATATCTTTTTTTTTTAATTTTGTCCCATCCTTGACGCGCTGTGCGGCGGAAAGGATAGCGACTTAGATTGTTGTTCAGACCTGAAAAAATCGTAAAAAAATACTATTTGTTATAGACTGCGGTCGGTATAAAAATATCTATTAAATATGCGTGCATTCAAAAGTTCATAATATCTCTTAAAGTGTTGGGGTGTAAAAGTTCACTAATTGATCATAACGGCCGCTCCGTATTAATTTAAAGAACAAGTGAACGAATTCATCTGAGCTCAACTCGAAGAATTTTGAAAACCGCGAGTCGTGAAGGCTCGAGCTCTGAGGTGCATCAGACCGGAACTCCCGGCTCCGAAAATGCATAGCAGGGCTGGGCTTCTCGTATAACGATTAAAAAACGCGAGGAGCCGAAGGGGCAGTCCGAAGGAAGGATGTAGGTACTTTATGGATTGAGAAACGAGGATCGCTTGTTTCTTCAGAGGAGTAGGGCGTTACGAAAGGCCTCGAGAAGGCGTTCAAAAACTTGCTCACTGCCCGAGCCACCTTGGAGGCCCGCTGTCTGGGTCGGCTTACCTACTACTTGAGTTTCACTTGCACGAGAGTCAACATGGAGGTTGCAGCTTGCCTTGTCCTCCTCGCCGCTCTTGCCGCCCTCACTTCAGCTGCGGACGAGGTAAACCTTCACCCTCCTCATCCCTCTTTGATGTCCTAATCTAAGATCCTATTTAAATTATGCCTACTCTTATCGTTTTTAATTTTTAACCATAGTTACCCGCCCAGTTATCAAACCTAAACACGCACAAACACTAATATAATGTTAATTATTTATATTTTAAAATAGGGGTGTGGTTATTTTATTGCATCTGAAACAGAAAAATTGTTTATTGACACAGTGGACTCATTCGTAACATGAATTATAGTTTAACTAGAGTAGTTACCTACGGCCAAGTATGCTGTATGACCTAGGCACTTAGTATGCCAAGGACTCCTATTGTCTGTGTTAGGACTTCGGAAGGTCTTCTCTTCGTGCCTAAGTTCTTGCCTCTTTCAGTGATGCTATTAAGAGCCACGCAGATGTACATGAATGTCAAATTCCACTCACAGTTTGAAGAAATACTTTGGTTTAAAAAACTCAACGTATATTATAGAAACATAGCCTGGTATTCTATCCGAAATACCTACTTAGTTGTTAGGTGTTGATCATCCTGGTGATAATAATATCTGAAAGATTAAATGGAAGCACAATCGTAGATAGTGGTTATTTTTAAAGTAATAAGTCTTCTTCCAATCAAGGAAGTTTTCTGAATTTGTTGACTTACAGCATTTATTTTCTCCCAATGGTATACACCATTAATGACTTGCGTAATCTCAGTTTCTTTCCACGTTACGTAGGTCTAATCCGTCTAATCTCTTATCATATATAGCTGATGTACTTTTAGTTATCTTGCAAGTTCGCCGGGAGACTCAGATTTGCCTCAAATCCTATGAAACATTACACGAAACAAATAGGTAGGTATGTAAGAATTTCTGGATGCGTCAGCATATAGTCAAATGTAATTGTGCAACTTAAGGAACTTACAAAAATAGTATAGGCATTCTATGGATTAAGATACGAGGTGTTACCTTGTCTGCGTGTAACCTATATCTACGGTACTGCTTGAGAGGTTGCTTAAAAATTACGTGAGACTCCGGAAAACTGTGTTCTTGGATTTGATAACAAATTATTCAATTAGTCATTGAATAATGATTGATCAAACATGTTTATTCGTTGGAATTGAGCGGAAGTTCGTCCTAAGAAATTGATTAGCTTATATCATCTCCGATAATAGCATCTTGTATAGATTATTTAGAAACTACTCGGATTCTAGGTATGCGTATTTATGTACAATTTATTCATTCTTTCATGCTTGGAATAGGAACTTTTAAATGGGGTTGTGCTCACACAACCATGGTTTTTATGGGGCTATAGTTTCAACATTTGTCGATCTCTTTTGCATCGCTATAACCATGAATGAAAACGGTATGTGCTTATCGTATCATATTATACCAGTGGTATTTCCTTAAATTCATTCAAAAAATTTTCAGGCCTTAACAAGTTTTTACATAATATTGATTTCTTAAATCGCCATCTGACCTGAAAGCTTACGCACATGCATCCCTGTTGAATAATTAATCTGCGTCTCACGGTCCCTGGAGCGGCTTCCCATACATTGGTTATCATAATGATTTTGTAAGTTATTACATTGTTCAGAATTAAGTAGGCCCTGTTCCTTCGGAACATATATCCGTTTTTCACACCAGGCATTGTTTAGGTAGTTGAGCATTTTTCTCTCGACTTTATCAGAGGGAAAATATTTTTGTCTCACGATTCTTAAAATTCAGCTTTACCTTTTAAAATTGATACATTCTCCCTTAAAGCAAAAATTTCCGTGGCCATCAGATCTGCGAAACTTGAAAGCGATAGCTCAGAATGAATTTTGAATATAGAAAAACTTTCATTTGTTTTGAATTTTGCGATTAATATAAAAATATTATTATATACGATACCTTCATCTTTTAGAAATCAATGCTATACCTTGGAGAGTTCCAACTAATTTTAAGAATAGTATTTGAGTACTTTCCGCTACAAAACTGAAATATCTTCTTCGTGTAGATATAGAACATAGTGGTTTCAGATGCACTGCTATTCATGTAAAGAATCTTGTAACGCCGGAAGTCCTTTATAAGTAAATAATTTCATTCATTCAATTCATGTAAAGAAATTTTGAAGGTAATTTATGAACTCTCTACTTCGTGCTCAGAAATCTTCCTTGAATGGAAGTTGTGTTTCCAAATGATACGATTCTTATTTTTCTTGGCATTCCTCTCCTTCAGCACTATTTTCTCTAGCCATTATTTTCCAAGTCTTATTGAGAGAGGTTTCCTGGGTATAAAATCCTTACTGTACCCCAAGGTTGTGGTGTGTTTTACTTGTACTTCTTGTAAAACGTAGGTAGGTATATAAGAACAATTTCCTAATATTTTCTCAAAGTTTGGTGGTCCGGTGACGTTATAGGGAGCTCCGGTCTCCAAGAACCTTCTTGCTAGGTAGGTACGTGTACTTGTAATGTGGGGTACCTATTTAGTGCTCTAAACTTGAAAAATCATGAAAATAAAACTATCGTTGGACGCTGCGGTAAGTATAAAAAAGTTTACGCGAAGTAGTCGCTTAATATGCATATTACTTTTCGAATTTGCTGAAAGTTCAAGTTTACGTGAAAATTTTATGACATTTTTGAAACTTAGCTAAAACTATTTAGTAACTATATGACGACTTAGATGTACTACTTATTCGCTTAGCGTATATGGAAAAGTTAGACAGATTATCATAAGGTAAATAGTTAGTAAATCTTAAGACCCTAGACATGAGAATAGGTAGAAAGAATTTGTGTTCCTATGGTTTTCAGAAGAATTTTTGGCAGATACAGAGGCTTTCTCAATTCACTAGAATACTAGATTTTTTTGTTCCATTGGGTTTTGTTATTCCCCTCCTAATTAAACTATTGAATTTAGCTCTCAATTTCAACTAGAATATTCTGGGCATTCTATTTTGTTTTAGCCAGTTAAAAATCAGAATGACGCAAACGACATACCTACTAAAACAGTAATAACAATACAATTTTTCTCTTTAAGAAGCTGAACATAAAGAAACGAGAAGTATTTTAGTAGGTACTCAATGAAAACCCCGGTTGTTTTCAAAAACATTCCATTCCTGTATGCAATGTTTAGTCTACGAGAAAATCTCGTTTGTGGGCCCAGCGATTGGCTTACTCAACGAAAGTAATTTTGAGTGCCATCCGCGCGAGTTCAATCTACCCACCTTGCTTGAGATTTTTCCTGGTGAGTACCGAAGTGTGAAGTAATGTTTTGTTCTGGTACATCATACTTTCAATTGTTAGAAGAATAGTTTTCTCCACTAACGGCTGTTGTGTGTAATGGCCTCTGACGAATACGATTTCACCCCCAAATCTTTGAATATGTACCTTCTGTTCCTTACCTTAATTTACCCTCTACGGATTGATGTGAACATACGAAATTGCTTTTACGCACCATTTTGTCATTTGCTGCGATTTGAATAAATGTAATTGAACGGCATCATTCATCTGTTTACCGCTAATGCGGTAACGAGTAAAAATTATTTACAAGACAACAATACGTAAAGAGTCAAATTATTGCGCTGGCGTATAGAATGCACCACTTAGTCTTGACAGTTTTGTGAAAGTTGCTTTCCGAAGAGGGTTAAGCCTTAGAAATATTTGAGTGCAGGATATTCCTGTGATTGCGTCACTTGCATCCCTCTGCTTCTTTTAAATATCCTTGAGACACAGTTTTCTACAAAACTGAAGATTAATGGAAGCGCCCTGAGGCGTTCGCACTCTTTTCAAAATTCATGATTTCCCTTGAAATTGCATTTGCAGGGTGGACCTCTGTGCAAACCACCTACAACGGCTCCACGCAAATTGGAGAAAGTGATAAATCAGTGCCAGGAGGAAATCAAATATGCTCTTGTACAAGGTAAACAGTCATGTGTTTACATGGATCTTAAAATTAAATTATAACAATTGAAAAAATCTTGCTGAAATCTATGTTTATCTTGTTAGTCCCCACACTTGAAAATCTGAATGTTTCTTTTACTCTTATTTCAGAGGCATTGAGCGTTCTCGGAGAGACAGTCAATTTGAAAACGGCGCTGACCCGCAACAGAGCTAAAAGAGAAACGTTCACTGGAGAAGAACGAAGAATTGCAGGAGTATGCTCAGTTTAACGAATACATTTTTCATGGAATGTTATGATTTGTATTGCATATATTTCCCGGGTATGAAGCTGATAAGTTGTATTCATACAGATGTCACCTAGCCGCCTACAAAAAGATTTTGCTCAATATTTCGAAGACTCACTAATCGTTATTATTTGTAAAACAAATTTTTACGGAAATGAATGAATTATGAAGTTAGTATCAGCATCTAAATATGGTTGCAATCGGTAACGAGCAACAGAAAACGATGCTCTTGCTTTAATTTTAAATGTTGAAAATAATCCATCAAGTCACTCGTTTAATTAGTTTAAGTGCATTACAAAATTTAGGTATTGTATTCATTGTTTTCAGTAGCTCTGATTGGGAGATTTTCAGAAATGTGCGTGATGTGTTTAGGAAAATGAATAGGAGCAGGTGGATGAGGGCGAAAATAAAATTACGATGCCATGCCATCAGTTAACTATTCCACTTCTGCAAGTAGGATCCAAATGGAAGAGAGTAATTGACATATGCCGCCACGAAATTTTCTTTTACCCGTTTACGACAAACAACCCGACATCGAAGCTATAAATTGGAGTACGTGAGTTTTTGAGGTGGGGGTCTGTAACTTTATTTGAGGTGGAAAACTGAACCACTGATGCAGCAGTCTTCGCTTTAGATTATTTATCCGGGTGTTCTGTAAGGCTTCACCCTTCTCTGCTTTAGTAAACTTTCTCACCATCTGCTTAGCTATTCATAAGATTTTCAGGATGATGTTAAGTGTATTTACTCTTGAGATTTTGTTGTTTCCTCGTCCTATATCATTCTATAATTTTTTTAGTAGTTGAATTTTTATTATTATTTCATTGGTGGCATCATAGGATACAGGGGGAATAGTTTTGCTGTTAGATTGATCGTTGATAAAATCGTTCATCGCTTACAACTCCATCCTTCGCCTAGGCACCGTTCGTTCTTCCTCGCACCTCAATTATTAGAGAGACAGTTCTTATCAAAGCCAGAGTTGGATTTGACCCTAACCCCAGACGATGCTTGGGTGTTTGGTTTCGTCCATTTTTCTGGCAATGAGGCCGCTAATCTTCTCGGTAAACTTCAAATTCCCGGTGCATAATTCCCCGTGCAAGAAAAGGTTTGATGATCCACAGAGACCTTCTGCCACTTTATTATACTCACCATGTTCCTCCCTCGCTGCTGAATTAGAAATTGTGCTCTGTTATTGGGTTCGGTAGGAGGGGACATCAGCATATATTATGCGTGTGTCAAAGTACGCTGCTCTCCCGCTTTCCCAACCCCTTCGGCCTTCATGTCAGCTACGAGCAAGGGAGCACTCCCTGAGCCATCATGAAGAACTACTCCTTCCCAAGCCTATCACTCTTTTATTCATTGACTTATATTTTTTATTATTTAAGTATTGAATATATATTTAATCTGTAAGTTTAGTGGTCCTTGAAGTGGAAAATTATGAAATTCGTATTCACTTAGCTGTCATGTGAGTTTACTCCTGGCGGTCTTGCCTGATACTAAGTGCTCTTGTTTAATTGAACAACTATTGTTTTGCCTGTTTATCCAGTGGGTAGTTAGTCCACTGTTGGTTATATCTCGTAAAGTTACAAAACACCTCCCCTGATCCTAGTCAAGAGGTATAAAAGAAGCGGATTTCCACCCATGTATGAACTGACAAGTTCCGAGAATAAATAACTACTGGATTTTACAATAGAAAAACTTTATATTTGAACAGAACTCATGAACGAGGTAACAGCTTGCTTGGGGAGAGAGAATAATGGATGAGGAGATCGGTCTTGTAGTGGAGAGGGAAATCAATCCTACCAACAACCAAATACTAAAATACCTACATGAACTTAATTGCGTCAACAATTAGGTATTGTTGGAAATCTTTGTGTGGAGTGACATGCACCATTTTCATATTGTGTGAAGCTTATTTTGATATGATTTTAACATTTGTGGGAAACCACCTATTAAGTATATATACCTATCTAACTTTAGTGGAGGTCTTCTTTTGACTGCCATGAGGCTGTCGGCCGACTGAAAGACTGTGCTTTAATATTGATAAGTTCGCCAGAATACTCACAGGTTTTCACGCAGAAACATTATGAAAAGTTAACCTTCTGGATTTCCTCAGGTTATTATTATGTTTATGCGTTACCAAGGTAGCCAGGCATGGAATGGTTTCCGGGTTTGAGCATCACAAGCGATTTTACAGTACCTCATGTGATGATTTACCCGCTGTGCCATTAGTCTGCCGGCTCCTTCACTTTTCAATAAAAATATGTGTAGCTTCTGAGTTCGCCGGCGACCTCATGGCACATAGGGTGACCGTTACCCTCATGTACCATCAGGATCGCCGAACGCCTCAGGGCGTAACGTGTGTATCCTAGGTGCAAGACTCATAACACCCTGGTATGATATGCCAATAATATGGCCGCACAAGTGAAAATTGCGTTTGGCACAGATCGGTAATTCTCCATTTCAGGCTCTGGCAGTGAAAAGGTTAAGGTTCGGCCTTGATCCTCATAAAAAAATGTAGGTGATCTAGTTTATTATAACTGAAGAAAACAGAATTACAATCAAATGAACATTAATTACTAGGATAGCACAATATCGCTCTCCCATTCAAATTATTCTAGCGTGCTCTATGATTGGAAACTTGTCACCTCATCTTGTCACCTTGCAAACTCCAGTTTCATAAATTAACTTGTGTACATAGATATTAGTATGTACATTGTTATTTGTGGTACAAGTGAGATTTCTGAGTCAAAATTTTTTTGAATGACCAATCTAGTCTTGTGTAAGTACCTATGATGTCTTTTGTTTTCAACGTTCCCGCCCAGGATGAGAAGACCTTTATTTCTTGAGTTTTCGAGATACACATACATTTTTCCAATATTTCAACGCTTAAATGTCACCTCTTGGGGTTAATCTAAACTAATGCCGAAATTACAGGCACATATCCGGTTGATGGCAGATGTTTGAGCAAAATTCCATGTACTTTCGTCCAGTAGTTTTGGACAATAGCTTCGTCACGGGCGAACGGATGTTTTTTTCTTCAATTTGATTTTTCGAAATTACGTATCAGTTGAACGTAAAAATGCAAATTTTGAGGAAAGGAGGCTTATTTTTTTTCCGGTCGATTGCAAAGGGCCATTACTGATAATAATATCCCAAAACATCATACCCAAGGAAGCCCATACATAGCACTCAATCGTACTCTTGATATTAATTAATACGTGATAGAGTAAATTTTATATTATTAGGTATGATACCTAGTTACCAGAAAACTAATAATGTTCCTTGAAATTTACTTTTCAGTGTCTTCTGCAATGCGTGTACAGAAAGATGAAAGCGGTAAGTTTTTGGATATTACATTTTCATTAATTAGATGAGTTCATTAACTTATTTTAGCGAATTTTCGTTGAAAATAAATCTATTGCAATAGCTACAAAAATTTCAAAATTTAAAAAAATTGTTTCTTTGAAATACGTTTTGAGGCGTTCTGAAAAGATTCCTGGAGTTAAACGCTTATATATTGAGTGTGTGTCATTTCAAACGATAGCTCTCCTAGGATTAACATAAAAATTCAGTAAAAAAAAAAAAAAAAAATAATAAAAATAAAAATAAAAGATAAAAAAATAAGAATTTCGAAAGGAAGGATAAGTAACTATACTATAGTAAACTGTACTGTACTAGGGTAGTACACTATAAGCATGTTTTGACCACAATAAATTGGTCACATTTCTAAATGTGCAGGAAAAAAAAAAAAAAAAACACTAAAAATGATCAACTATAAACTAGAACATTAAACATACACAAAATTATGCTGAAAAACGACTTAAATTTCATTATTATGTGCTGAAAAATCTATAAAACTGCAACAAGGTTGAAGAATTCCAAAATATCATTTTGAATAGCAAATTATCATTTAGAAAAAGTTTTTTTCATCATAAAATCAATAGTTAACAATTTCTTTGCACTCTAGTGCTCAATCAACTTAATACGATAATTTAAGAAAATTCGCTGATATGATCCGTTAGTGATTGTTTTAAGCCCATGCGAAAAGTGGCGATTCAAATTTCCTGGATCTTCATCTACATAGATTTTATAAGAGACGAACAAAAGTGTTGTGACAAGGCCAGGGGAAGTTATGGTTAGAGCTGGCAGTATAGAATAGAATTAGAAATTTGCCATTCAAATTTATCATGGGTCACTGGAAAACTATAAATTTTGTCACCGTCATTGTTAAAAGTTAAAAACTGAATGAATGATTGATATACATTTCTATTTATACAGGGTGTCTACAGAAATTATGGGACATACTCTAGAGCTCATTGCTGATCGAAAGTTACTCGTAGATATTTATTTTTAAACGCTTTGTTATCAAGCTATTCAATTTTTAAGATCTTTTTCGTGTTTTGTACCTTATGACATTAAAACGGCCATAACTCCCCCTAGAATCACAGTAAACTCAAAACTAAGAACACCTTTGAAAAGACCGTTAAATTTCCTATAACCCTGATATAAAGTAAAGTTGTTTTAGTTAGTTTTAATTGGTTAAAAAAAGGCCAAATTACAAAATTAGAAAAAATATTTAAAATCGACGTTTTTCCTCATGTTTCTCTGCTACCGGTTTGGGGATATTTTTTTTGGCGTGCACTCTTTGAAAAAAACAAGCAGCTGTCAAACTGTCAGCTTTTAAACGGTATAGTCAATTTTACTTTTACTTTGCTAATTGGGAGAGAAAACTAGTTTTACCCTTAAAAACATATGAAATTGACCATAAAAAAAAAAAAATAATAATAATAATAATAATAAAAATTCGTGAGTTAGAGTGTAAAACTCGGCTATATTGGAGTTTGGAAGATTTTCAAGTGTTACCATTAATACGTAGGAACTCGTATTTTCATAAAGGGTCATTTTTCACTAAAACCCTCGATTTTGTAGAAAAAACAGATTTTCCAACATGCGAGAATAGTTTTCTCCCTCAATTTTCAATGTTAAATAGTATAATTTACTGTTACCATTCAAAATCTGACAGTTCGAGGAAGTTTTTTCCGAAGAGTGCACGCCAAAAAAAATATCCCCAAACCGGTAGCAGAGAAACAGGAGGAAAAACGTCGATTTTGAATATTTTTTTCTAATTTTGTACTTTGACCTTTTTTAATCAATTAAAACTAACTAAAACAACTTTACAGGAGGGTTATAGGAAATTTAACGGTCTTTCCAAAGGTGTTCTTAGTTTTGAGTTTACTGTGATTCTAGGTGGAGTTATGGCCGTTTTAATGCCATAAGGTACAAAAACTCGAAAAAAATCTTTAAAATTTAATAGCTTGAAAACAGCCAGCTTGATGAAACTGGGTTCCCTACTGCTACTGGTCTCGTGAAGATATATTCCGAAGGAGTAGAAGACAGAAATTATTACTTGGCTACAATTCAAGGAGTGCAGCAGTGCTTGTCTCGAGAGCTTCAGAACAAGAAGGAGAATCCATCCATCGTAAAAGGTACAAACCTTAGACTTCAGCGCTTGAAGATAATATATATTATTGAAGATAATATATATTCTTGGTTGGTTCAAGTTTAAGATATTATTAAATTAAATTAAATTAAACTCTGCGTTGGGTGCCTCGCAAGGGGCTCAGCCCCTTGACCGCACTGGGGGACTCAGACCCTCTTTTGCTTTCACCTTGAGCCTCGGCTAAACATTGGAGGAACTTGTAACACGCTCTATTCCAAATTTCAGCTTCATTGGTTGAATAGTAAAGAACTTGGCTCCTGATCTCACTTAGCTGATCTAGGGGGCTCTAGACTTCAAGATTCGTTTCTAGACGTCTCCATTTAAAATTTCAGCCTCATAGGTTAAATAGCAAAGAAATCAGATTCGCCGCTACTTTATGTAGTCTCGTTTTTTGGTAACATTTTTCACTTGTTAGGTCCAGGAAAAAGCTTGTTTCACGTTAAAATGGGGTTTATGAGTGACAAGTATTTGTAGATTAAATTAAATTTGTTCTGAAGTCTTTGAGAGGCCATAAGAGGAGGATATTCAGGTTTTGGAGGACAAACTCAATGTGGTCTACTCTGATGCAAGAAGAAATAGTAAAATTCTCCAAAATCCAAATTGACCATGATGCACTGAAAATAATGTATGCCTATTTAAAAGAATTTTATGTCCATTTTTCTTCTCACTTTACTGACTTACATTCATTGTAGGTGAAAAGTCATTTTGTTGTCCATTTATGTTGTCAGGAACAATCTTAATTCTCAAGCAGATCATTTTCTTAAGCATTTAATCAGAATAAGTGTAGTTTGAGTGTTATGAGTGACATGAATTTGCAACTGATGAACAAAGTTTACTCTGTCTTTTTCAAGACCCATGAAAGAGACTGGGTATTTTGAAGGATACAGAGTTTATCCTGTCAAACTTCATCACAAAGTTTTCACTTTCTTGACTCGGTTGTTGAAATAAATTCAGGCACCAGATGGGGGTCTTCTTGGTGTTATCGCATATTTTTTTTTTTTTTTTTCAACTCCCTTACATATCGAGAGTATGCTCACAAAATATCAAGTCGATATTCCGAATGTTGACCAAGATATCAATGTTTCGTGAAAAAGGGTTTTCCTTCTAGAAAGTTCCGCTATAAGAACCCTGTGGTTTACATGTTAGTTTTTCTTTTTGCTTTCTTATTGCAACAGTGGTGGTCTCCAGAGAGTTGTCCTTCTCAAAATCAAAAATTCTCGATCGAAGAAAAACCAAAAATAGTTATACTTTCCTAGTTCAGCAAAACTTTTATGAAGATTCATCATATTCTGTGACTAAGACGTTTTTCAAACTCACTTTTAGAGTTGTTACTGGATTTTATTGTGATCTTTCATTGCAAGACAGTTCGAAAAAGTATCAACCATTTATATCCAGAAGTACAAATACTCGTAATAATAAGTAAATGCAATCAAATCACAACTTTGGAAGGCGTTATCTCAAAACGCGAATTTTGCATATAGGTCCTTTTTCCACCTGGCACCTCCAGATTGTAAAAATTTCCTCACTGGTTGTGGCGTAACCTTGCACAGCGTTTACTAAAGTAAAGAAACTATGCATACTTTTTGAGAATTTTAACCAACTTTCTTTCATTTCAGCTAAGGGTTACTCGTGTGATGTGGCCTACGACATGTTCAACTGCGTGAGCGAACAGATTGAAGAGGTAAGAACAATCATATAATAATTATTAATATTTGTAGGGAATATTAATAAATCAGAGGCCTACAGACACGAATAAGAATATAAATAAACTTATAAATCTGTAATTATACATTTCAAAAAGGAATGCAGCAGTAGGTGGAAATCGTAAACTGCTGTTCTAACTGCGGAGGGGGAATTCAGGTCGTTCTGTTGGGGATTGATTGCAAGTTGAATCATGTTTTCATATTCAAGATGTTGTCATGCATTTTTTATTGGAACAGCTGACTTGAAGATGTGGAGAAATACTCTGGCAGTCCAGTTCGATTTACTCGTGCAAACCTTTTATTGAGTAGGACGTCTTGTAGGATAGTGAATTCAAATTATTTTTCTTGTATTGTTTCATAGAAGTTGGAGCGTGAACACTCACTGTTTTTCAGCATTAAATCTCGTGTATTTTTGGAAATCCGACTTATAGGACTCAACTAAATCGAGTTTCGTATCAAAGAAAATCAATTATTGACGCAAATCAACCTGAAGGGGATTAGATTGCATCGAAGCTTCTAGTCTTACTTGTTATAGGCGCAACTTCTCTGCGTTTCTCGTCGAGTAACCATGGAAATCTGAACCTTGGGCAACAGAGGCGACACACCAGAATACGTAAAGGTTTGGCAGAGTCATGATCTTTTGAAGTGGCCTCGATAACTCTCATGCCAGTCAATTCGATTAGGATCCTAATAGCTTTTTTTTGGCGTATAAATATGGACAATGACTGTGATGATTTTCCCTACAAAGTAACACAATATGATAAGCAACTGTGGAAGGACGCATAGGTACACTGATTATAGCACGTCGCTGGACACCACATTCGCCAATTTCAGACCCTCTACTGCAACTTTTCAGCTTGAAACTCCAAATAGTTAGGACAACAAATCAATAGAAATAAAATTAATTCATAGGTGGCACTGTAATGGGTCCCTTACTATGACGACATTGGGCTTTCTTTACACCACTTTCAATCATGTGTACACTTCACATTCCACCTAGGTGGAAAGCTCTCCGAGCCGATAGAATGAAATAAAATGGGTAAATCTTGCCTATTATTTCATAGTCCAGTTATTGTCTAGTTATGCTGAAGGCCGCGTCATTAGAGCGAACGTAAAGACCGTTTTTGCTAAAACTTTCAAACGTATCTTCGTGTAACTTTCAATCTGTACTTATTGGTGCCACGAACCTGAAGCTCAAATTACTGAGTTTACACACGAATTTTACTTACCAGAGTTGTATCAATGTAGTCTGGGCCTATGTTTGGTAAATGTGTGATTGAAAGTACATGTTTGTTAAATAAATGTGTAATTCTTTGCGGAACATCTCCCTAGAACTGGCAGGAAGACTAGCAGTTCAACATTCCAACTCGAGTTACCAACCGTCTGTGTTCTTGAACAACTGAAATAAAGTTCAACTTTTATTTAATCCTATCACTCAGGGTTAAAATTTTGTAACCAAAAAATGTGGATAAAATCTTCTATTTTATATTTTCAAAATTTGTGTATTGTAAATAAAGTAATGTTATTACGAATTGGTATATAGCATTTCCGAATTGAGTTAAACTTTTTCCATTTAGGTTTAGTCCTTTTCCATTTTGGTTTAGACCTTTTCCATTTTGGTTTAAACCTTTTCCATTTAGGTTTAGACCTTTTCCATTTAGATTTAAACCTTTTCCATTTAGATTTAAACCTTTTCCATTTAGATTTAAACCTTTTCCATTTAGATATAAACCTTTTCCATTTGGATTTAAACTCAGGAAATTATCGTGGAGTTAGAGGTAAAAGTACCCAAGTCACAAATTCAACACGTGGGAAAATCAAATGCAGAATATTATGATTATTTAACTGTTGTTATTATTGGTGATCAATATCATCAAACTATGTATCCAACCTAAGAAAATAATCATATTTACCAAACTAACTTTTGAAATTTTAATTTGATTTTTGCACAATATGAATTTACCTCTTCGGTACTTTTACCTCTAACCCGACGTTATTATGCCACAACTTGAAAATTAAATCATGCAAGTGTTTTTTTATGCACAGAAATGTAATATATAATATAATAATGAACAAATGTTTTTTGAACACAAGAATTTCTCATGAACGGAAGTTATAAATTAAGTTATAACTATCCGTTTCCTCTTTTAGCGAATTTTCTTGGAAAATGAAGCTATTGCAATGGCTCGGAAAATTTTAAAATCAGAATTTCCGAGAAATTTCTTCATTGAAATCTGTTTTGAGGCATTCTGAAATGATTCCTGGATTTTAACGCTTTTTTATATATATATATATATATATGTATATATATATATATATGTATATATATATGTATGTGTCATTCCAGACGATAACTCTCGATAGAATTGAGATAAAAACTTCGTTCTTTCGCCAAAAAATCAAGCATTTCAAAAGAAAGGATGAGTTCGTTGGACAACACTTTTTGAGCACATTAAATTGGTCAAATTTCAAAAAATGTACTAAAAAAATCACTAAAAACGGCTAAAAATCGTTTAATTCATATTTGCTGGTAGAATATTGCTCAAATAAAGTCTATTAACTATGAAATAGAACATTAAAAAAATTATGTAAAAAATTATGGTGTAAAATGTATTTAAAATGCAATAAAATTTGCTAAAAAATCGATGAAAACTGCAAAAAAGCTACAAATTTAAAATCTCTATTTGAACTGGAGATTATTATTTAGAATACGTTTTTTGCAATAAAATCAATAGTTAACAATTTACTTGCACTCAAAAAGCTCAAATTTCAAAACAATCTAATATTATATAATACGATGATTTACGAAAATTCGCTCATACGATCATGCTGCATGACTGGAACTTTTTTACTTCTAGCCTAATGAAATTTTAGTAGGTAGGCACTTACTTACTATGATGGGGCTAACTACTGACGTTTTGATGGAGTTTAAATCCAAATGGAAAATGTTTATATCTAAATGGAAAAGGTTTAAATCTAAATGGAAAAGGTTTAAATCTAAATGAAAAAGGTCTAAATCCAAATGGAAAAGGTTTAAATCTAAATGGAAAAGGTCTAAACCTAAGTGGAAAAGGTTTAAACCTAAATGGAAAAGAACTAAACCTAAATGGAAAAAGTTTAACTCAATTCGGAAATGCTATACACGAACTATTTTATTGAAGTTTATACACCTCGTGGATTACTAGTAGGTACTTTATGTAGCTTCTATTGCTTTTTACATCATCTTTCAACAAAAGTGGGAAATAGGAAGTGTTCAATTGCATTTATCAAGTGAACTGAAGAGTCGTTTATTTAAGTTGATAATTGAAATTTACAAAGCTTTATGCGTAAAAATTTACAAGATAATTTATTAAAATGAGTAGAAAACTATAATAGTTCATCTGTCAGTTATGGTTAGCTCATCAATGCCCCAATCTTCGTAACTGTTGTCTGGTAAATATCTGAAAAAGTAGAAGGTAATTGAATGAATAATGGCATGAAAGATTTTTGATAATACAATGCAAGAAGTTGAAGGAAATAGATCAGTAAAACTTATGAGAGCAAAGATGAAACAACCAACAATAATAGGTTTTGTTTTCATTTATCCAAGTTTGGTTTACTTGTGACGTCATTTTACCCCATCTACGTCTGTTTAGTGTGTTGGTTTGATAAATCACAAAAATGATAGTAGGTAGATTACCTATTGTTGAAGAGAGCGGTTGAGTTTAAAATCCAGACCTTTTCAGATCCTCAGCTAAAGTCGTATGCATGCATCGAGCAATGGAATACGATAGAGATAAAAGTTAAAAGAGGTTCGCAGAAAAAGTTTTGCACGGCTACTAACACTCCCTCCCCATAGTGAGCGGTGCAAAACTGCAGCTTAACCTTTTTGCGCCTGACTTTAAAATGCCCATGCGGCTCCTCCCCAGTCTTGGATTTAAAGGGCTCGCTCGGACCAAGACAGCTCTCCTGCCCTGAATTATTTTGCGTTTTTGCACTCTTCCGTTCCGCCTATCTTCTAAGAAGCATTACAAGTTCAAAATTCGTTCAAATTTCAAAAATTTTTGAGATAATGTTTGTTACACAATATAGTATTCAATCACGTAAAAATATCCAGTATTTTTTTTATATTCAATCGTTTTTCTAAACAGGTATGTTCTAAAAATGAGGTGAAAAAATTCAACTTCAAACACAGGGAATCCATCACAAGTTCAATTATCGCGACATTTCACAGAAAATAACACGGATGGAATAATACAAGACAATCTCGTATGAAAGGGCAAGCGGTACTGGAGCTTCTGGGAGGAGAACGGTAAACCCTCCCTCGCCCCGCCCAGTAATGTCGAGTGTTCAATGTAAACACAGACTAACTACCGCTCTGAGTCCGAAAAACAATGAATGAAGGGAGGAAAAAGGAATGGAGTGACGTCATAACAAAACGAAAAACAAACTGTATGTATGCGGAGTCCGGCAGGGAGGTGATCTAAGGTTGGACTGTATATATGCGGACCCCGGCAGTGACGTTCACCTAGTTAGCACCGCATATATGCGGTCCCCGGCGCTAAAAGGTTAAGGTTGTCCTGAGTCGCTTGAAGGCAATGAACCAACACTCACCGGTGGCGGTTCTGTAACCTATTTTGTTATTTTTACAAAAGAAAATTGCATGGCTACTACTACAACCCTGCACCTGGTGTCTTCAAAAATGGCAAGTTGTGTTCTTATTGGTTACCTGATTGATTATGAAATGAAGCGAACCACCACCTGTTGGTATTACCATAATAGGAATCCATAACAGACCAATAGAACGAGATTCTTCTCTGAAAGAGTTGAACTCTTTTGACAACTAACAAATGAAATTACATGCTTGAAACATCAAAATAATCACAAGGAATAATCGACAGAGGAAAAAAATCAACAGATGGTGGTTTGCTTCTTTCACACTCCAATACGTAAACAATAAGATCACAACTTACCATTGTTGAAGATTCATGGTGCAGGGTTGTAGTGGCAATGACAATTGCTTTTGAAATGGAGGGCGATGATCAATTTGGTAGATAATATTCAAAAATTAAAAAAAAAAAAAAAAAAAAAAAAAAAAAAAAAACGCTGCAGAAACGGTCGAGACATTTGTAGGTTTAAAATAGCAACTGAATGAAAAGACGCTCAGTAACGGAAGAGGAATGTAGTCCACCCCAACCTTCAAAATATTAGTTGGAAAAAAATGTATGTTTGAATAATCCTCAGAAATGCAACTTTCAAACGTTTTTAAACCTCAGTATTGTTGAACGGAATCGCCATGAATTTTAAAATTTGTAGGAAACATTCTGCTTGAGGAAATGGAGAAGGCGGTGGAGCAGCTGATGTTTACAAAGTAGTTTGAAAGCTCACCACTGTGCTGGCATCGAGCTCAAACTCAAAATGATGGAGTTGCAGCGCCCTGTACGTATCAAACTCTCACCACAAGTGAGAGTTAATGCGGGGATTACGACCAGAAATATTTTACCTGGTCTGATCAATGTACAACAGTATGCACTTTCTATCCCGTGTTCATGTGTATGCATTTTCTTCATCCGCATGTAGACATTTTGATACAATATATAAGTATAAATAACTTCTCAGGAAGCACTCCATTTTCCTATGAAACAAAGTCACTAGTCGTTTAAAACTAGCATACGATGTTTAACCTAGCAATTAATTAAATCTATGAGATAATTTCCAACAACTAATTGTTCTGAGGGGCTCATCACATTTCTCCTAATCTATGGTAACGAAAATAGTAATACCTTCTTATTATGATGGGGATTTTTCTCTGTTTCAATTCTTTCATAGCAATTTGAAGGGGATCTATTTCTCCAGCCAATTCGACCATAACAGGTGCACACATCGCAATCTGGAGCGCTCGAGTTCCCAATACACGGGCTCGTTCATACCTGAGGATAATGTAACATAGTGATGAAGGTAGTTACTATTCTTAGGAATAGTAATTTATTCGTATGATACAAAACATAAATTTCGATTTACGCATATGCAACAAAACATAAATTACGATAAGAGCATTTAGAGAGTAACAAAAGCTGTAAAATTGAGTCAAATCAGGGACATTGTAATAAATATTAAAGTCTTACTTCGTCATATACTTTGTTGTAATGCGATTGGCTTTTTGTACTCCACCTCCGGCTCTTCCATCTCCTGCATTCAGAAGCTCGATATTCTCGCCTTCTTCCTAAAAACAAAAAAAAAAACATTATATTGGTAAGAGAATTAGGTATTTAGTTTACTAGTAAATGTATGGAAAAATTGTCACCTCTTGCTGATCGATATCTTCCATATCCGCATCATCATCGACTCCATCATCGAAATCCTCACCAACACTGAAACAAGATAGATGCATGTTTTTGAAGGAATTTGTTCATCTCCCTAGAAATATAAATGCTTAAAAAAAAAAGAATTTGCTTTAAAAAAATTCATGATAAGGAATAAAGTAGTTCTGGTATGCCATTATAGGACCAAAGAAACAACAGTAATTAAAAACGTAACAAGTAACGATTGCACTGAGCTAGGAAGGATATTTAGCATGAACAAAAATTCGACTATTGTAAATAAATTTAGAAAAAAACCAAACAATATAAATATCCTTCGAAATTCCAGGATACAACCTGGAACGATCCTAGTTTCCCATAGTACAATAATTTATTTAGATTTATTCAGCAAGGAACCTAGGAGGCAATAATCGTACAGCAAAATACACGAGTTTAATACACATGTAGTAATAAATTTTAAGGTGAATAAAGAAGGAAAATTATGATTACATACTACATATGATAGCTCCATTAAAGCACACTTTAAAAGCACTTAATTTTCTTTTAGTGGATAATGGCTGAATACGGCCTCTCAAAGATCCTAACTATGACCAGAGTCTGAGGTGGGGAGTGCATAAATCGCGCCCCTCTCCATCCTCCACACAGGTCCAAACTGGTGGTGGGGGGAGGGGACTCAATCGTGTGTCCACCACCCATGTACAAAATATGGAGAACAGAAGGTGAATCTAGATTGGTCTCGGGGAAGGGAGTTGAAGCCGATTTCACATGGAGCGGTATGTCCGGAGACGGAAAGACGGAACGCAATGTGATTGGCTGTTGGGACAACAGTTGAGGATGGTGGCTGCCATGTTGCCGGAATGGGCGGTAGGCGGTCGGCGGTAGAAATTTGTATACCGTTGCCGCGTTCCGTCGAGCGTTGCGCAAGCTCATTGGACAGGAATGTTGATAACCGCAAGTAGAGGTTTCAGATCAGAGAGGGTTTCAGTAGGAAGGATATGATTCCGTTTAGCGAGGTGCCGCTTCATGTGAACACCCTGCCGCATTCCGCCACCCCCTCCACTGGGTTTTCCGGCCTTCCGTCTTTCCGGTTGTTACGCTCGTACCGCTCCATGTGAAACCGGCTTCAAGCCCTCAAACTATACAGTTGGATGGGAAAATCATCAACTACACTGGTTGGTCCCAAACCAACAGTCCATTTCAACCGAAGTGGGACACGATTCAGACACTCCCCTACGCTGATCGGGTCCACAGCTAGATCATGACTGGGCACCCTGAGCGAAAACTTCGTGTGAATTTATCTTTTTTTCTCGCAGGGTTTGCTTCTTTTACTATTAACATGAACATTATCTTACTTACACGTATCTGATCTAAGCTACCGAACAAGTTTCAAATTGAAAGGAAATATTTAAGGAGTTTCAAATAGTGATACAAAACCCTTACAAGTGGCCGTCTTTCCCAAGGTAGCCAAAGGGCTTATAAATAATGCTTATAGTGAAAAAACGTTGTCTATTTCCACGAAAAATATAGAGTTACAATGTTAAATCGATTTCGACTGTTAGGCCATCATCAGTAACAAACAATAACGAACGTTATTGGAAAGTTATTGTTTGTTACTGATGATGGCCTAACAGTCGAAATCGATTTAACATTGCAACTCATTATTTTTCGTAGAAATAGACGTTTTTTCACTAACCTCCGTTTTGAAATGGGTTTCCACAACTTCGTCGCGAGTGATTTAGTTCGTAATGAAGCCATACCAAACGTGGTTTTTTCCCCTGGACTCGACATCTGCTTAATATTCTGAAATTCTTAAACACCCTGAAAATTTTCAACGATTATTTGGTGGGATGGAGTGGAACAGTATTTTATAATGGCTCTTCTTCGGAGGCAGCTTCAATCTCTTGTGGAGTAGAGCAGGGTTCAGTCTTGGGGCCAACTTCATTCCTGCTTCATCTTGCTTACCAATTACAAGGTAGACAAGGAGAAATATTTCTATTTGCTGATGACATGACAGTGATGGAATCAGGTGAACCTTTCAGAATATCTGCAGTCTTCACAGGACATGGTTAGGTGCTCATCAAATATTACAAAGTTAAATGACGACAAAACTCAAGAAACGAAATTTTGCTTGAATTGCATGCTGGGGAATCCTTTGAATTTCCTGGGTCTCAGAATCGATAATCGACTCTCTTGGGTGCACCATGTAGATCACCTCGCATCACGTCAGGCCTCAAGCCCTCTGTCGCCTTTCAGGTTCAGTTTAGATGCAGGTTTTACATGCCGTTTTCTTTGCTTTATTCATGAGCTGAGCATCTTATGGTGTGATTATGTGGGGCAGCTCGGGTTGTGCCCTCTCCATATTCAGGCAGCAGTGAGAATTTTCCTTGGCCTTGGTTTCAGGGAAAGTTACCGAGGGTATTTCAAAAAATTGTACTGCTTGACCATTCCCTCACTGTTTATATTTACCTGTCTCAAGTTTTTGAAGAGCAGCCAGGCATCAATCACTAGCAACCAGCACCATCAAATTTACAGCATGCGTTCATATAAACAACTATCCCCCCAATTTGTACGCCTCTCTACCTCACTGCACAATAGAGACTTTTTGCAGTCGTCCCGTGAACGAAACCGTAGTCCCCGAGATAAGGCGAGCACATGGATGCTAACCGTTTTCGCACGGTTTTGTGAAAACCGCGACGACCGTAGAAGTGACGTTTAGCGTGACTTGAAGCTTGAAGTTTATGAAAATTAAATGGCTGAACCATTGAAGTAAAAGGCAGCCAGTCTGTTAGTGTTTTGTTACTCTTGCTGTCCAACTGACATTCCGATTATACCTTGATTCCAAATCGGACAACCAAGGTAACAAATAAATCAGCCAATTAAAATGAGAACAAATGCAGTTGAGTATAGCTGAAAATATTTTTTAACATTCGCTAAAAATGAGAAGTTGTTTGTGAGCGGTACCTACCTATAGTTTCTTCATACCCTTCAACTGAACATATTCTTCATTCAAACTGAAATATCCCGTAGGCAGTATGATTTCCATCTGTATTTCCAATAAATTTAGCAATAGAGGTAGGTGCTCCCATTGAGATCTTAACATTGAAACGATCTCTTCGTCCGTCAGTTGCTCTGAGCTGAACTCGCCAAACCTCTCACGCCGGAACCCTCCTCTCCAAATATAACTGTGATATGTCTATCAAAAGCTTCGTCTATATCCCTTCCATTAATCAACCCTTCATTGAAAAGCCGAAGCAGGCGATTGGGTTCATCCATCATCGAAAAATGGTAGGTACCAATTTGATGCGGTAATTACATGATACAGACTACTATGTGATCCATTTTATTTTTTATTCAATAGTTTGAGCCGCACCTCAACCAGAACGATCATATGTATAGGTATGATGTTATATTATATATATGATAAGGTAAGATCATATGAATATGAATGATAAAGTAAATCGAAAATGTAACACTGAGGACTGAGACACCGACAAAAAGTAAATAAATAATGGTGCTGTTCATAAAGTGTCAGGTTAGGTAGCTCAACACGGTGTGAACTCGTTGTGGGGAAGCCGTCATGGAAGAACGTAGGATTGCGGTTTTGCACGGCGTGTGATGACGAGACGCCCGGCTGTTTGTACGTCTCGCATGCGCATCAACCATTTCGCTGAATACGGTACCGTAGTAAGCCGCCTCTTGGTGGCTGCAAAAAGTCTCTAATGATCCACGGCAAAACGCCACCTCTATCCCTTAAGCCGGTTTCACATGGAGCGGTACGAGCGTAACAGCCGGAAAGACGGAAGGCCGGAAAACCCAGTGGAGGGGGCGACAGAATGCGGCTGGGTGTTCACATGAAGCAGCACCTCGCTAAACGGAATCTATGATTCCTACTGAAACCCTCTCTGATCTGAAACCTCTACTTACGGTTATCAACATTCCTGTCCAATGAGCTTGCACAACGCTCGATGGAACGCAGCAACGGTATACAAATTTCTACCGCCGATCACCCATTCCGGCACATGGCAGCCACCATCCTCAACTGTTGTCCCAACAGCCAATCACATTGCGTTCCGTCTTTCCGTCTCCGGACATACCGCTCCATGTGAAATCGGCTTTAAGCCGGTTTCACATGGAGCAATATGAGCGTAACAACTGGAAAGACGGAAGGCCGGAAAACCCAGTGGAGGGGGCGGTGGAATGCGGCAGGGTGTTCACATGAAGCGGCACCTCGCTAAAGGGAATCATATCCTTCCTACTGAAACCCTCTCTGATCTGAAACCTCTATTTGCGGTTATCAACATTCCTGTCCAATGAGCTTGCGCTCCGCTCGACGGAACCCAGAAACGGTATACAAATTTGTACCGCCGACCGCCCATTCCGGCAACATGGCAGCCACCATCCTCAACTGTTGTCCCAACAGCCAATCACATTGCGTTCCGTCTTTCCGTCTCCGGACATACCGCTCCATGTGAAATCAGCTTTAGCCGTACGCAAGGCCGCTCGGCACTCACTGGCCTGACCCACCATATCCCTTAGACGTATGCAACTTTCCACAAGCTCCTGTGGGCTGTTCGCGTTATCTCGTGTTGTTTTCATTCTTGTATGCACTGCATAGTCGTATACCTCTCCACATAAATTCTGCAAAATAAGAGTCCAGGTGGTGACGAGACGCAAGATAACACAGATCAGACCAGATAACGCGAACAGTCCACAGGAGCGAGTGGAAAGTTGCGTATGTCTTAGGTATACGGGGGGGTCAGGCCAGTGAGTGCCGAGCGGCCTTGCGTACAGCTAAGGGATGAGTACCGATAAACGTAGTGGCGTGTTTCTAAAATGTTTATCTAGGTAACATTCGCCTGCAAGGATTCAAACCGTTTTCTCTACTGTGTTAGTGCTTCTCCTAACTTACGGGTAGATCCATTCCATTGCTGGGTGAGGTAGATATAAGTATAAGGCAAAAGGGAAGTAGGTATTGCAACTGAAAACCACCTGTGGACAGGATATTAGAAGGTAGGTACTCGATGGCATGAAATGCCAACATACTTACTCATCAGCATCAAAATCATCAGCGTCTGCCATTCTGTAAAGGATCGATTCTCCTTGACTTTATTTGGACACGAGTGTTACTAAATAATGATATGTGTGAACAGATTTTGAGTGAATTCAAGTAGATAAATTAAATCTCCGCACGAAAACAACCGATGGCACTCACTGCGGAAACAGACAACAGAAAACTGAAATATTCGTTTTCTTCTTTATTCAGCAATACAGCATGCGGGAAGAAACATGGAACTATGGAATGAGCAATTAACAATGGCCACGTTCCATTTGCGTCGCACTACGGCCGAAATGGCGAACTCCATGCGCCACCGTTCTCCCGCGTCCTCTTTCAGTTTATTTTGAATCAAAATGCATTGTTCTCAATATTTTTTCCTATGAACTTGGTAAAACCAACAAGAATTCAAACTGAGGTCAATAATATATTTAAGCTACGAGATATCCAAATAGATATCATGTTCCACATAGATTGCTACAAGTCACCCAAAATCACATTAGTCATACCTACTGGTCCAAAATTATTAAGTTAAATTCCAGATGAAATTTTTGCTGAAGCTCGCATTGTTAATAAATTTAAATTAATGAAGAATTGGATTGTTACCAATAAATGAAGTTGTATATATATTATATCGTGTTAAAGTATTATGAATAGTTTATTTACTGATTGTACTTTTACTTTATGTCGTGAACTGCCATTGCATTTGTAGTTCTAATAATTAGGAGGGCCCACACACAGACTCTTGTCTTGTAGGATTTTTGTTTGGGAAATTCTGTGTTCTGTATTTTGTATTATGTTGTTCACAAAAATAAAGCATTAAAAAAAAAAAAAAAAATTATCAGTAGTATAGAGTTTAATATTTTGCAGGTATTTGCAGCATAAGTCTGAAAAACCAGCGTCATATTAGCTTTTGAAGTAAGGAAGACGGGTAGTAGATAACACCTCTTATGGTAACAATGGCTAATATTCATGGATAATAATGGCTTTCATTTCAATCCATTGAGTTTAAGAGTGTTTACTTTTGATGTCGCTAGGTTCGCATCGTTGTAATCGCAATGTTTTCATCACCACCCAATCCTTTTCTATTCTCCACCAGAGGCGGAGCAACTCAAGTGTCCATACAGCTTCCACCTCCATTTTCACGTGAACCGTCCACCCACATAAGCACCACTTTGATTGTAGTTTTTAATTATCTACTTTGTAGAAAAATATTTATTACTCCGTAAAATGTACTCAGAATATTGAGATAAAATGCTAATAACGGGATTCGGGGATTTTAAATCTATATAAACTGGATAGATAACGTCATGCAGTGTTGCCCTCTGCGGTCAAGATTTTGAGTTCGTCATCGGGATTTCTATTTTGTTTATTATTCAACTTTTTAATTTGAATCAATTTTGCTTGTCATCAGTCGATTTACTCAATCTTTCCTAACATTTTCCCGTCAGCTTAATATCAGCATGGCTCTTGTTTTGTTAAGTGGTTCGCGAATTTGAGTGTTTTCTTCCCTTCCAGCTTATCACTCTTCCGTCAACGATGCTAGTCAAGTTCCTTCAATCGCCTTTGGGTATATTATTTATTTTATTGGGTACAATAGAACTCATCGAACCTGTACGTAACGATGTGAACGAAATGATGTATTTGAACATTCCCGGAGCATCCGCTTGTTTTAGAAGACTGAACGGAACGCACCAATTCGGGTGTTCCTCGCCCTTCAGAGGTGCCTATGGGGTTATCCAAGTGCTTTACGATTCCACTAGTGTAGACGAATTTGTCCGAGATGCCATTGCGGGTCCGTACGTAGTAGTTATGCAACCAATGTTGTTTAATCGTAACACGATTGACAAACTTATAGCAAGTAATAAGGTGAATGGTCTAGTGCTCGCTTATTATTCGAATAGCACCATACCAGATAACTATTCTCCAGAAGATGTTTGTCCAAATAGAAATGTGGGTTATTGCGATCAGAGTAATCCTTGGAACCCGGACGGCAATAGCTTTTTAGTGAAAGACTGGCCTTTTCCCGTGTTCGTTGTTAATGATGATGAGCACTTGAATAACATAACTGATTGTTACAAGAACTTCAACACTCCTCTGGATCGCTCCCAGCTGTCCAAACCTCTATGCACATTGCTCCTCAAGTCTCATATGTTTGCTGCAGTCAATTCAGAAGTATGCACTCGGCGTTTGACTCAACAGATGGTTAACGTATTCAAGTTTTGTGATCCTCTGGGGAGCGAAAACATTGTGCACCCCGTAATTAATAAAGCCGACTCCAAAGAAAAGAAATTGATAGCAGTTATAGCCAGACTTGACGGTGTTTCACTGTTTGATGGAATTGCCCCTGGTGCAATGTCAGCAGTGTCTGGTGCAGCAACATTGATGGTCCTCGGGCAAATTATTAAAGATTGGCTTCCAGTCATCAAAGACCAGGGCATGTTCAAGGGACTCATATTTATGATTTTGAACGGCGAATCATTCGATTATATCGGCTCTCAACGTGTTGTGTACGATATGGAACAAGGTACTTTCATGACTTCATCCAACAAAATTTCGTTAGAAGACATCGGATTGGTGATAGAATTATCTCAACTCGGTCCTGGTAAAACGTTCTACGTTCATCGTACTGCAGATATTTATGCTGGAAGTTTCGCTGATTCTCTAGTTGCAATATCAAAAAATACGTCGGTTATATTCAAACATGCCACTCTCCCACCGAACCAGCTACCGCCAGTTTCGCTCAATACGTTTCTAAATGCTAACGCCAATATTTCTGGAATAGTGGTGACAAACTACGATAAAACGTTCACAAATCGTTATTATAATGGAATGTTTGATAATGCTACTAATTTGTACATTACTGTACCGACATTAAAATTCGAGGATGAATTTCCTTCACAAAATAGCACTCAAAATAATTTAGCTGACGCTGCTCGGGTTGTTGCTCAAGGTATAGCAAACGCTATTACTAAAAATCAAGCCGTAATTTACGACTGGAAAATGACTCGTTATGTGCAGAGTATGGATGACGTGTTGAAATGCTATTTGGTGTCAAGGAAATGTAAGTTGTTCGAAAAAGTGTATCCAATGATTGCATCTAGTGCCAAAGGGCCAGAGGTGTTGTCTTTATACGTTGGCATTCCCACGAGTGTCAGCCAGATTACCAGAGCCACTTGGAAAGTGCTAGCGTACCTGGGTTCTGATGCGGAAAAGAGCACTTCTGAAAACTGCACAGCTCAATGCCCTGAAGAAGGCGATCTTCAGTGTTTCTGGGTCAAGGAAGAGACTGGAGAAGGAAAATGTGTGATGACCTATGCTCGACTCTTGTCAGCCGTCAGCCCAGCTTTTGACATTGAAGGGTACGACTGGTCAAGCAAAAAGTACTCAACTTGGACTGAATCCGTTTGGGCCGAAACTAGCGTCCGTATGTTTGTTCAGGGCGACCCCACGAAGGATATCGTTGTCTTCGTGAGTGGACTCATAGTGTTCATTGTGTCCATAGCATCTGTGTATTTCGTGAACAAGAAAACCGATTATTTCTTCTCACCATTGCAGAGTCGAATGGATAACTGCTAGTACAACGACGCAAATCTAATATCTCTTAACACGTTTACGGGGAATTCCGATCGTCTTTAACACTTCGGAGTGGAACAAATTTGTGTGTATTAGAACTTCTTGCCTACACGTTTCGCCGTTCATCGTTGATCGTCATAAGTTCATATCGCTGACATTCATGTTGTTCCACTGGAAACATTAGCTGACGTCAAGAGTTACTAGATTTGCGATTATCAATTGAACCTCTTTACTAACGCGTTGTTCCTTGTTTATTCAAATATGAATTTTCAGTTTTTCACGTATTAAAATTTTTGTCCTTGCACAGTTATAGACATTTGAATGATATCCTGTTGTTTTGCTTTGTTCATGGAAATTTAATTTTTACCATTTTTATTCAGTTCAGTTATCCTGTGGTATTTTATCGTTAACAAACTCTACAAAATAACCATCTACGTAAAATTATAGGATTCGCTACTATCGGAAGTGATACTGTGATTTTAGTTGTAAATTATTGTATATTAAATTGCTAATGTATAAATTGAATTAACCCACCTCCAGTTGGATTAATTAGGTTGAATTGCATTTATGCGAATTTTAGACTAGGTACTATACCAAATATTTGTATGTTTTATTTTATTTTTATGGTTTGTGTGTTATTTTTACAATGGAACTGATAACTGTGAATGAATTATGCTCTTACATAATTATTTTAATTTTTCAAGCCTAATTTTATTTTAGCCATGGATTACATAGTAATGCCCATCCAAGTTGGAGGGTACCTAAGGGGCATCTAACGAAGGAAAGTACCTGTCTGTACTTAAATTGCGATGAGCCCATGAAGTTCGAAAAAAAATTTGGTTTCTTTCTATTTTCTATGTAATTTACAATAAATTGAATAATTTAATAATACGATTTTTTTTCTTTTAGCCCTACACACATTAAAAAAAAAAAAAAAAAAAAAAAAAAAACGTTGGTAATGTTCCATTGAGAACAAATGTAATTTCGAAGGTAGGAAGATACTCCACGTAGACAGGTAGATGTCATTTTTTGGTGCTTTTCCGTTATACCCCCCCCCCCCCCCCCCCCCCCCCAGTCAATTTGTCTTCAACACGCCCGCCCGATGTTTCTAGGCATTACTTCTTACTTAGATTATGTTATATTATGTATTTTTTAGATGCGAGCATCGAGACCGCCAAAGTATACTCGTCATTCTGACCTACATGTCCAACTAATCTGTATTTTTACGAAGGGAATTGACTACTTGATGTTATGTAATTTTGAGATGCGAGCATCCAGACTACCAACCTATACACAACATTCTAATCTACTTGTGCGAATTCATGTGGAGGCAATCAAACCACAACTACGCCAGTTTGTTTCAACAAATCCTCACCGACATCGGTAACTTCTGAAAACACGGTACCGTAGAACATGAACAATGGTACATTTTTCATGGTTTTTTATAGGTGTTTGATTGAAGGAATGAAGATTCCCCATTGAAATTCATACTGGTGAAACTAAAAAACAGGTGTGAAGTGCTTTCTAAGTTACAGGTCCCTATCATTACCCATAAGGCCGCGGTGAACCGTCAAAGTTGTACTACTTTTACCCCATCAAACGGGGTAACTGTGGTACACCAGCTCTATTCTGTTTCTAGTGCCTAAAAGCACGCTCTGTACTAATGTTACCCCGTCCAGATTGTAGCCGGGATTTTTAAAAATATAAATTAGAAATTCTCTTCTGAAGAGTACTTTTGCCGATATTGTACCGAGAAGAAGCTTTCCTCACTGACAGCCTACCACTCTTGATATCCTCCAAAGCATTTCTCATTGTCTCTTTGGTGAAATTGGCATAAGGCCGTGATCCCAATTTTCTTTTGTACTTTCTCATGATCGAAAACTGAAACAATAGAGAAAAAAAATCCTGCATGACCGAAAATTGACAAAAACCCCGGTTTTAAGGTGTACCCCCGTTTACCCCGTAACCCCGGTTTACTGTTGCCCCGTTTACCTTTCCACTTTCATATAACCCTACCCTCTGGAACCTGATAACACATGATCAAATTAATTCATACATGAATATCACTGTTATCCAATGCTAAAACCATACTTGAACCAGAAATTGAAGTCAAGAAGCCTGGAAAGCCGTGAGAAACACAGTTTGCAACACACCTCCCAATTGTTGTCAAAATACAGAACTGATAAACCTTCTCAAACAAGAAGAAGAAGTGTGGTTGTTTTTGTTGTCATGACTGAAATCCATTAGGCAATAATCAAGTATCAAATGCCACCCTTGGCTGTTTTCCTAAATTCAGTAGGTAATGCAGAAATTTGAAAAATATGATAAATGACGTCAAGTACCACTTTTACCCCGCAAAAGTAAAGTAACCCCGTTCTACTAATTCTTTTTTTCCTTCTTTTTTTAAAAATAATATAATTTCTTCCCACAGCTTGAAATTGTCACCAATTCTACGTAAATATGTAATCTAAGTAAGAAGGAATGCCTAGAAACATCGGACGGGCGTGTTGAAGACAAATTGACGGGGGGGGGGGGTGTATAACGGAAAAGTACCCATTTTTGTTGGAGTTTCGTAGTGGGCATCTTTATTCTACTTGAAATTTCCCTTAAGTCTGACTTAGCGGTAAAAAATAATAATAGGACACAATGAGTATATACTACGAGTATAGCCAATGATATAGGTACCTAGCTTATTTTTTGCGAAAATTAAAAGTTAAAAAATGTAGGTATTAAAATATGGGATGAACAAATTAAAACTACGAAAATTCAATCATGCTGCATGTATGGAACTTTTTCATCAGACATTGAACCTACTACAGACCTAATTTACTAAATAGCGAATTTCAGTCGGTTTAGCTTTACGGGGTAATGGGCCCTCTAGGCTGAAGTTGGCCTGTTGAGGCACCATTTCACGTTCTTCAGTGCTGTGAAGTACTTCAACTTAGGGATTTTGTAGCTAGATGTGGTGCTTGGGGAACTGCCATCTACGGCTTGCTACTTCTGACTTCGTACTCCTTCTACAGTGTTCTGCAAGCGAATTTGCAGATGGTAGGTACATATGTGTCTAAAAATATTTGTACTTTAATCAATGCATTTCCTCATTTAAAGAGTTGATTACAGTTTTTAGGAGTTACCTGGAGAAGGAATCACCAGAAATCCTTTGACAGACAGAATTTTCATTAAAAATAAAAAAAATAAGACTGACCACCTCAGAAATGAAATGTTGGAGTTCATCTACGTAAACTTCAACTCTTGACATTTCTGTATTCCCCCTGGACTTGCGACTAGTCATGCTACTCATCCCCGGCTAGGATGGCTAGGGACGGTAATTACATGGCGATCAATTTGTCGAATAAATAATTTACGAAATCTTGAAGAAAATCCCCAGTAAACTAGTTGATCCTAAAGTATTTGCCTAGCCTGCTAAACGATTTCCCCATGAAAGAAAGGGCTTCCAGTGTAAAATGAAAATTTGATTCTTATAATTTGGTTAATTATTTTCAGTAATGAACCTTTGTAATCGACCAAGAAAAATTAAATACTTTTCAACCCCCTCCCCCCTTCCTCAAAATTTGTTGCTTTACGTTTCAAGATACGCAGATTTCAAAAATCAAAAAATAATACTTAAAACTGAAAAAATAAATGAATAAAGAAATAATTATAAAAAAGTAATAATAATAATAAAACATATAGGTATCTACTTAAATGAAAAATAAAAATCCGTCCACATACTTAATGTGGCCGAGATTTAAAAAAAAAACCCTCAAATGAATATTTCTGAATCCCTCCAAGACTATTCGTATTCCATAATGTATACTTCGTAGCACCAATCCTGAAGGTTTCAGTCCAAAAAGTCACTTAACCTGATTTTTACGGGCTGAAGAATACGCACAATTTGGGAAATTCTGATGTTGCCAGAGAAGTTTTATAATTACCTATCTTCGAAAAATCGTAGATGAGTCATTTTGCACTCTAAAGTTGGGCATCTAGGCGGGAATGCTCCGTGGTATCACCACCCGCGTCCTTAGGGGTTCTTACTTAAACTAGTGGTCATTTTATGGGGGCACTTCCTTTCATCCCATTCTTCCTCCTCATCCTTCTGGAACTCCCCTCATCCGTAGAGCCGGCGTCGGGTAAACCTGGGCGTTCTCCCCACTTTATTTATTTATTTTCTCAAATTAATGGTGTGCTCCTCCGCCTTTGAGGGGAGTTTACTTTAAAAATGAGTATCTACACTACATGCAGATACATCGGTACATGGATATGTCTGATTTTTCCCACTGTCAAGTATGAGTTTTGTGTCTCAAGTTAAAAATGTCTCAATTAAATTAGCTCAGTCAGCTGATCAGAAAAGAACCAATCAATTCAATCGTCAGTGTCCCACAGAGTCTCCATATCTAATTTCAACTTCCTAGGATGAAGAGAGATTTAGCTCACTTAGCTTATTGGGAAAGAGCCAATAATTTCAATCGTCTCTTAGTGTCCCAGAGAGTCTCCCTATCAAATCAACTTCTTAGGGGTCACAGAAGAGATTTTTGCTCACTCAGCTGAGTATGAATGAGCCAATAATTTCAATCGTTTCTTAATTTCGGCTTCAGAGATTAAATACGATTGAAATTATCAGGCTTAGGAGCTTATCAGCTGATCAGAGGTCTATGCATCGTCTAGTACCTACTGCTTACAAGTACCTACTACTCAACAGTATACCTATCATGTATCTAGTGCCTTCTTTTCACATTATTAGTTCATAATGGTTACTTAGCAATATTAGTTTATCACTAAGCGTAATAAATCAGCTTTCCTTGACACTACAATAGCTTAGGGATCATGAGACTTTGTGATAAAATTAGAGCATTCCAAAAAGTGGCGATTGATTTTCCTGATATGAAAACTAAAGTACCTAAGTACCTAGTTACACTTCGCATTGGTAATACCTACGTCAAATTCAATAGAAATAGGAAATTCATGTTTCTGCCAAGCGAACATTTTTTTTTATAGTCCGATCAAATTAGTTTAGGAATGTAGCCAGGTGCGTAAGGAGGGGGAAATCGGTAGCTTGGGATGTGTACATTTTTCACATAGGTCAACCAAGAGCTTTCCAACGAGTGGCGAACGATTTATGTGCGATGAAAATTGCGGAAGTTACATTTCCCTACCGACGGTTTGGTTGAAAGTGAAAATGGACTGAAATAGATACGTTGCATTCTTTTTGTGTTACATTTAAACAGATAGACCCCCATGTCTTAAGGCCGAATCACACTTGCATTTTTTCAGCTTTTTTCTCACACTTTTAATGCCCGAACATGAAGAAGGCAAAGAGCTTTTTTCCAAGGTCAGCTTTTTCGACCATTGCGCATCCTGGCGGAGCATTTTTAAACTCACTTGGAAAAATTAGAACATGTTCTAATTTTTACCTAAACGCAAGAAAAATGCTAAAACGTAACCCTTAGGAAGGTAACGATTCAATGGAAGACCAATGAACCTTCCCCTCCTAGGTTCATGGGAAGACCCCTAGGAGCTCTAACCTGACAGATTTAATAAAACTGCATTCCGCCAGAATGCGCTGTTTTGCACTTATTCCTCACGTTCAAGCATTAAAAATGCGTGGAAAAAAAACTGAAAAAAAATGCAAGTGTGATACAGCCTTTACACATATCCATGTCTAATTGGTGAATCATGGAATTTGTTCAGCATGAGCAGAGCTACAAAATAGTAGGTATTTTACCTCTTCACGAAAAAAAAAGTTTATCACTGCGAATTTTAAACGGAAAACTGTATGTTGTTTTGTGCATTTAATTCTATATAAGTCGAGCTAAATTTAATTCTAGCTTAGGTCTGCAACTGATTTTCCTAAGTAGTACAATCCATCAAACAACCCCTCAACTTTTTCTCTTGAGATTTTATTGTATAAGCGGATTTTGGCCACAATGAAGGCCGTCCAAAGCTCTCTCCGAAACTACTGGACCAAACTTTATGGGATTTGGCTCAAAAATCATGACCAGCCGAGGATGCGCCAGTAACGTCGGAATCAATTTTGATCAACCCTAAAGGGTAGTAATTAAGGCCTGAAATTTTGAAAAATCGAATTCTCGAAAACTTTGAAGATAACAGTAATGTTTGGGGGGGTCTCATTTATTGACATCATCCCGTAGAATAGAATCAGATGAACCAGGCGGTATTGCTGTATGTTGATCCATTTGCTCTTTCCAAGGGCTAGAATTTTGGCAGGAAATAAATCAATACAATAATAACATGGGGGCAGATCATAACTGGTGGAGAATAAGTACCTACCTACCTATTACTTGGTAAAAATCGCCTTCAGCTCGACGCTCGCATCAGCTAACTTAATTCCAAATAGGGAGGTACTAGGAAATGTAGATGTGTTATTTAATTTAGTTAATTCCTCTTCGGTAAGAGTTTAGACCGATGCAACATATTTAGATAGTTACCTACCTAATGTACTATAGACTTCGTTTGAATAATTATACAGGTGTAGTCCTGCATAGAAGGGCTAGGTACCTACCTATCCAATACAGAAATAACAATTATTACCTACTAATAATAAATATTACCTTTATGTAATAATTTACAATTTTTTTAAAATGCCACTCTGTGGTGCTAAAATCCCCTCACTATCGTTATTTACGTTATGTGGTGGAAGGTGTTGAAATTTTGATAATTTTCTGTGTAGTTTGTTGATTTTCTGAATAGGTTATCTCTTTTTCTCGTCACTTCCACAACTTCATTTCACGTTTAAGAAGGCAGTTTCGTTTCAGTTCACGTTAATATTAAACAGTTGATTGTACATTAGTATGTTGCAGTCAAGTAGGTAGGTACCTATTATGATTAAATCCAATTTATTACATACCATAATTTATTATTATTATAAATATATACTATTGGTTGTTTATATATTAACAGTTACCGTCAGATCCAAGAGAATGCGCGTCTATCCGTCGCTCTCGCGGGTTGAACACGTCATACTCGAGTTCTTGGAATACTGTGTTTGGCGATAGATGAGGATCCGAGAACTGGAAAATTATCTTCTCCGAACATAGCACATACGCTATTAGTACGAATTGTATCTTATAACTGTCACACCCCCCTCTCACAATGTAGCGCGGGTTTAAGCCACATTGCACCTCTTGGGCGATCTAAGTCTGTCACATACTCGTAGTACCTATATAGTTTGGTTGGTTATATATATTATTGCTAATGCCTCAATGTTATTCGTAAAGGATGGACCTTCCACCTATGATATTGTGTAAACTAATGCGTACTAGTATGGTTCATAAAAGGTGGTTAAAAGTAAGTTTCCAATTGATTGATCTTTGAACGAATTCCATGTTGGTTGTGGATACCTACCTACGCTACAAGACTCTGTTGAATAGTGTTCAATTTGCTCAAGTGCTTGGATTGGTAATAAACCAATAAAAAACCTTGGCATAAAATTCCTTCCTATTCTTTCTCCCTTTACTCAATTAAGACCAGTAAAAGGCGTAATAACCAGGTAGGTACCTAGTTTACTAGCAAACTGAACCTCTCTAATTTTATAAACAGTCATTTATAATTTGTTTTTCTTTGATGTGTAACTAGATAGGTCGGTAGGTAGGTATGTTACCCACATAATCACTTGAGTACAGGATATATCCGGTTTTTGTAAAGAAAACCATTAATGGGCAAATCAAGTGGGTCAAACTCCCTAGGCGCATGAAATTTAATAAAACTACCAGCAATGTGGCGTTTTTTAGGCTTCTTAAGTTCAGTTGAACGTAAAATGTTGCATGCAGCTGCGAATTTCAACTTTTTTCAGATTTTTATTTGCGTTGTTTTTGCGACGTCAACGCAGGTCGTTGAACATTGCAGAAGTGAATGGTTGGGTTGCATGAACGGCGCGAAATCCACTTCAGGGAGGTAGGAAGTCAAGTCATAAACATCGTAGGAGGAAGATACATCGCAGAAAGAACCACGACTAATAATGGTAGAGTAGGTACCTACCTTAAGACAAGAGAGAGAGAATATAGATGTGGCGCGGGGAGGGGGGGAACCTGGCCTTCGAAGGCATTTGGGCAGGGTCCTGGACTCTCGAGCTATGCGGAATCATGACCACCCAGCTAGTGGCGCTCCGAGTTGAGGGAACCAGGAACTAAACGCGGAAGAAAGAGCGGGAACGGACTCCGCGGAGGGGCCCACGAGGGAGACTCAAGTTTTCAGTGGTATCGGGTATCTTGGCGTTGAAAGGTGTTTGTGCACGTTCGCGTATACGGGGGGAAAGAAAGCCGGCATCCAAGTGCGTGCGCGAACGAACCTGATTTTCCAAAAAAAATTCTTAATTTTCCGATAAAATTCAAGTCGGTAGTGAGTGCAAAATTGTGCGTGCGTGTGATGTTCTCAGTTTCACTCTAACAGGAGGAAAACGCAACCCAGTTCGTGTAAGGTAAAGTCCACTCAATTTCAGTAATTTTTAATATAAATTCTATATTTCTATAAGTACCAACCTATTTAGATATTCACGTATGCGTACTGTTCATTATCAAGTTGTCGACATGCAGTCATAAGTTGATAAAAGTCTATATTTGAAAATCAAGAGTTCATAAAGATACCTACTCACGCACTTCTGCACCCAGCTTTGTATATACAAACAAACGATGCTGCTAAATGTTCAGTAAATTTTGTTGTCATCACTTTTGGGGGTAGACAATTTTTTTGTATCCAAAATTAAGACTTCCAATCGCATTTTACTCTGAGCAACTTTGGTTCGGTGTCTATCTGTGTGTGTGTCTGTCGTGTGTCCGCAAATTCTTGTTAAAAGCTTCATTTCCACAGTTTTCATGCGATTTTGATACAATTTTCAGGGATTGTGCGGGCTAGGGTGTAGATGGTCTCCTATTAATTTCATTGTTGAAAAATAAGTGCTTCACTTTTTTAAGATTCATGTTTTTTCCTCCCAAAGATAAAAAGAGGAAGGGGGGGGGGGGGGCGGGGGGGGGAGGAGACGTCAGAAAATTAATTTGTACCCTACTTTTTCGTTCGTTGACGTCTCAGCTTTTTGATGGCTCAAAAACTTTTCTACGATAATATAGCTTATCCCAAAAAATTCCTGAATCTCTTAAAGAAAAGATTCAAAATTCAGCAATTATTAATTCCATTTATATTAATTCACTATTTTTTCTTCAGGAATCACGTGGTGCTATTATTCTGACGAAATAATTACTTCAACACTACCAAAAACGTCCTAAATCCCTTCAATATATAAAATGTTTTACGATAGTGGTTCTTGAATTTTATCTTTATTTGAATCAAAAATCTTTATTTATATGTGTAAAATAGACTCTTTGAACAGGAAGAACAACGTTGATTCAATATTTCATTGAGAGACTATACATTTAGAAATGGTCAGGGGAAAAAAAAAATTCAAATTTGGTTAACTTTGGAAAATACATCAATATTTTGAGAGAGAGAAAAAAAAATAAAATTCAGTTAAAATTCGAAGAGGCATTCAAAATTTGAGAGGAAATCAAATATTTAAAATTCCTTCATGGAAATCCGTTTTGGGACATTCTGATAACACTCTTACTGGTACCTAATCTTAGGATTGAGATGAAAAATTCGTTCTTTTGCCAAGAAGTTAAGTATGACAATAAATAGGATGAGTTCGTTGGACAGCACTTTTTGAGAACAATAAATTCTTCATATTTCAAAAAATGTGCTAAACAATTACCTACTTGAAATGGCCACAAAAAACGGCTAAAAGTCGTTAAAAATTTATGTTTTTCAGCGGAATATCACTCAAAAAAAGTTCACCCAACTAGATAAACTAGAAAATTAAAAATTATATGCAAAAATACTCAAAATCCAAAACCTTTGTTTGAATATCAGAATTTTAATTAGAACTATAGTCAATGGCCATGAAATCGATAGTAAACAATTTCTTTGATCTCAAAGTAGTACTCAAATTTTAAAAAACATAATTAGGTATACAGGGTGTCGGAGGCACCACTGGCTAGAGTTCGATTTTACTATTAATCTGTGACTTTTTTGTTCTATAACATGTATTTTTAATTCACTCTCATGACCACTTTTTTCACTTTTAAGATTTTTTTCGAGTTTTCGACATTTTGTCATTAAAACTCTCATAACTCCCTATATTTTCAGTCAAAACTCAAATTTGATTGTAAAGTTGAAAAGAGTGTAAGATCTCCTATCTCCCTAATAACTTATTAAAACTTTTTAAATGGAATGAACGGGTGAGAAATAATCCGTAATTGAAAAATTTGTAGAATTCCGAAAATTTTCACTTTTTTCAAAGTTCGTCTCTCGAAACGTCCTGGATGGCAACTTTCATGCTGTAAGCCTGAAAGTTGCATCACAATTACAGCTTTCCAACGGTATTGTCAATTTTTATTTTACTTTGTTGATTGGGGGAGAAAAGTATGTTTGTATGCTGAAAAAAAGGTTTTTTTAAATATGAAATCGAGGGTGTTTGTGAAAAATTACCCCCTAAGGAAATACTAGTTTGGGGTCGGTTTCTACTTTTTTTTTCACGTTGAATTGAATGGCAACACTCACAGATCTCTCCGACTCCGTTACAATCGAGTTTTACACTTTAACTAACTAGTTTTTAGTTCATTTGTTATGCTCAATTTTATGAGTTTTTCAAGGATAAAACTATGTAAAACTCGGTTTTAACGGAGTTGAAGACATCTGCGAGTGTTTCCACTCGATTCACCGTGAAAAAAAAACGTAGAAACCGACCCCAAACTAATATTTTCTTTTGTGACATGATTCTTCATTGCAGTGCATAGGTAAATCATTCAAATGTATGAATAATTCCCAACTTAATATTTAGCGAAAATTGTAGTGAATGTGAATGAGACAGCATTGAAAGCCAACACCATCTGGATTTCAGTGATGTCTGAATTTTGCTTATAACTTAGTCCCAAATTTATCAAAATTGATTGTAGATTGTAGGTAATTGTGGGCTGGAAATTGGCTCCAAATACGAAGAAATTTTCAGGGGATCGATCAAATTTCTTGTCACCAAAATCAAAATTTCTACTTGCATATTGTGTTTTAGAACATTTTAAAAACTTTTGATCGTGTCAGTCTGCCTGTGAGTGTGTGTGTGTTTCCGTGTGTCCGCAAATACTTGTAACTAGCATAATTTCCAAAATTTTCAACAGTTTTTGACGCAATTTTCAGGGATTCTGCAAGTTAGGGTGTAGATGGTTGCCTTATTAGTTTCATTCCATTAAGCATCATTTTCTTACGCCCTAGTTGTCCGATCTCGCTCAAATTCGGAGGATAGTTGGGAGAAGACGATTTGAGCATCCCATATCAATTTCAAAATGATCGTAACATTAGTATCTCCATCGCATGCGCAAATGTGAAATCCTTGTAACAAGCTTAATTTTTTTCTGCTTCGCTGCCTTGAGAACTGTGCTGACAGAGCGTGATTCGTAAGAAGCGTCTGTATCATCAATAAGGACATTTAACAACGCATCTCTTTGAGGCACACAATGTCCCCTCTTAGGTCGATAAAGGCTCAACTATTATTGGCTCCTTACAGCCCCCAGACAGTTGACATAATGTCATCCAACACATCCCGCATTTTATTATACCGTCGAGTAACCAAGCCTCAAGTCATTGATTTTGATAAAAATTTCGGGGATTGTACGAGATAGTCCCCTACTAGTTTTATTGTTGCAGAATCAATACTTCTCTCTGCGCATGCGCAAAAGTAGATTCCATCAAGTATTATTTTCTCACGAGCTAGTATAGTATCTACATACAGGGTGTTCCCTCGCAGATGGAAAAAAAAAAAAAAAAAAAAAAAAAAATTGGATGAAACTACATCAAAAATGGAGTAAAATGCCGCCAACCGCATATTTTGATCTCAATCCGTACTAGAGATATGATTTTTTAAAGGTTTTTCCAGGAATACCGTGTTTTTTCCTTTTAAACTCGGATTTCTCCACTTTGCCTCATTTAATTTCAACTTTCAACCTCATTTTCGGTATCAGCATTAAATTTCCTATAAGAATAGTGTACTTGGGTTCTTAAAAAGTACCATCCGAAGGCCCTCACATCAGCTCAAACATTGACGATTTTGAAAAAATAATATTTCTGAAAATCTTTAAAACTTTACTACTCTTTTAAAAAGAATCCTGGAAACTGGCAAATCTCATGAAAACTGCTTCATCTAATATGCTTTCCAACGGTATTATCAATTTTACTTTTATTTTGTTATTTAGGGGAGAAAATAATGTTTTAATGTTAAAAAATGTGGGTTTTTCAATGAAATTGTTGGTTTTTTCGAAAGATGACCCTCCATGAACCAACGAGTATGGGGTCGGTTTCCATGTATTTTTTCTCGCTGGATCAAATGGAAACTCTTGCAGATCTCTCAACTACGTTATAATCGAGTTTTACACTTTAATTAACTAGTTTTACCCCATAACACACATACATTTAATCGTAACAAACAAACTAAACATTTGCGATTTTAAGTGTAAAACTCGATTATAACGGATTTGGAGAGATCTACAAATGTTACTATTCGATACAGCGTGAATGAATACATAGAAATCGACCCCATACTCGTAGGTTCATGAAGGGTCATCTTTCGAGAAAACCAACAATTTCATTGAAAAACCCACATTTTTTAACATTAAAACATAATTTTCTCCACTAAATAACAAAATAAAAGTAAACTTGGTTATACCGTTGGAAAGAGTATTAGACGAAGCAGTTTTCATGAGATTTGTCAGTTTCCAGGATTTGTTTTGGAAGAGTAGTAAAGTTTTAAAGATTTTCAGAAATATTCTTTTTTCAAAATCGTCAATGTTTGAGCTGATGTGAGGGCCTTTGGATGGAACTTTTTAAGAACTCAAGTACACTATTCTTATAGTAAATTTAATGCTGATTTCGAAAATGTGGTCAAAAGTTAAAATTGAATGAAGTAAAGTGGAGAAATTTGAGTTTAAAAGGAAAAAACACGGTTTTCCTGAAAAAACCTTTAAAAAATCATATCTCGAGAACGGATTGAGATAAAAATATGCAGTTGGCGGCATTTTACTTCATTTTTGATGTAATTTCACTCAAATTATTTTTTGCATCTGCGAGGGAATCACCCTGTATAGTATAGTCCAATCTTGCTCAAATTTAGGGGATAATTGGGAGAAGACAATTGAGCATTCCATATCAATTTCAAGATGATCATTATATAACATTAGTAGCTCCTGTGCATGTAAGAAGCTAAATTTTCACAGTTTTTATTAGATTTTGATGAAATTTTCAGGGATTGTTCAGGTTTGGCAGTATATGATCCCTATTTATTTCATTGTTGCCATATCGGTACTTCACTCTACGCACGTGCAAACATATATTCCATTATGCTCCATTTTTCAAGTCCTTGTTGTCCGGGCTCGCTCGAATTTGGTGGATAGTTGGGCAAAGACAATTTGATCACCCGATATAAATTTCAACATGATATTATCATTAGTAGATGCTGCGCGTGCGCAAATGTGAAATCTTTGTGAGATGCTTAATTTCCACAGTTTTCATCTGAATTCGATGAAATTTCAAAGGAATGTGCGGGTCAAGCTGTAAATAATCCCCTATCAGTTTCATTGTTCCCAAATCAATACTTAACCCTGCGCATGCGCAAACGTGAATTCCACCAAGTATCTTTTTCCCACACCCTAGCCTTTTGATCTCGTTCAAATTTGTATGATTGGGAGAAGACGATTTGATCATCCCAAATCAATTTCATCTTGATTTTATCGTTAAAAGCTGCTGCTCATGCGCCGATGTGTAATCCTACTAGGATTTTCCTTTTTCGTGTGTAATTTCCACAGTTTTCATCCGATTTTGATGAAATTGTCAGGGAATTCGTGGGGTAGACTATAGATGGTTCCGTACAATGTTATTGTGCGCAAATCATTACTTCATTCTGCTCATTCTCATAGGTAAGACTTGAAGTATCGTTTTTTCGTTTCTTACTTGACCGATTTTGACCTTTCACGGTACATCTTTATTTACTACTCTTTTCCGCTTTGGAATTGTTCAAGATCATTTAAAACTTTTCAATCATCTATACATCCATGATATGGAAACGAGGAAGCTATGTGCCACTTGGCAGTCGTTTTTATGTTTCTTTCGGCCTACTACTTGGCTTATTAAAAAATTAGACAGGGCAGAGTTCTGCAATTGTTGCCACTCGTCGATTCGGTGAAACAAATTACGTAGATGTTGGCTCCATACTCATCAGCTCATGGGAGTCATAAAGGGAACCTGCGATTTTCTTGAACCAAATAACTGTTTTTATTTTCCTCCTCTAAACGCAATTTTATGCTTTAATTAAAACAGTGAAGTTTAAACTGCTACACCCTTGGAACTCTAGGCTGCGAGAAAGTTTTTTCTGTCTCCGGTAAGGAAACTTTTTAAGAAGGTTCCTTTCTGCGCTGGGGTGCGGTGAATATAGTCTTTTATTTATAAGCGCTATATTTCTATCTTTGCGTGTAGATCTGGGTTTTAATCCTACAAAATTTCTTTTATTATAAGGAAATTTAATGAAAACAATTATCTACCATTAATTTATTGTTTTGAGATTTAAATATTGGTGCTAAATTTCTATGTTCTATTTGTTCAATGATTTTCATTAGTAGGCACCGAATAGAACAGATACTTGACGTTTTTCCTTTTCCATATCTCTTTGCAAAGTTTTTTCCTAACAACTTTCGACGAACGGATTAGGTGTATTTGTACAGCGCGAATGTTTACAGAACATCCGGGCTTGCTGCTTGGATGTTTTTAATACAATTGTAGGCTCACATATGTACCTACCTGCCTAACTACCTAGGGGAGGAATTCCCTGTTCGCTTCACGACTTTCACTTCCACTTTTCCATAAAAGTCCTTCCTAAATTTTATTACGCCTTCAAAGCTGCGGCAGGCCGCTCTCGAGCTCTCCTTTCCTAAGGAGCTAAGGCCGAGGAATGTTTTTTGTAAACAATTTTGTCCTTGAACCAACATCACTCCTCTCCGCGCAGCCCGAGTCTTATTTTAGGAACGTATAAACGTAAACCTGGCAGCAGAACAGTTCGAGTTCTATAACTATAAAATCGATTCACCTTCTCAATCGGAAGGTAGGTAGTATTTGGAGAGAATCGTTCGAGCATTGTGAATCAACTGAATCTATGGTATGTGAAAGATCGAAAAAAGGGCAACTACGTTAGTCACTAGACATTTATTAAACAGCCTCACGATATTTGTGCTTCTTCTTCGTTTCATGCGATTGAAGAATAGCGATTTAATTAAATGGCAACATTAGCTTAATTTTTGCTCACTACCGAAAACTGGATTTAAGGCCAAAAACCTACGACGATTTTTAACTCCTTATGGTTTTGAGTATGTTTATAATATAAACATACTTCACGGTACATATAAACATTACTAGGTACCAGTAATGTATTAATACTAAGAATAAATGTACGTGAGTCTGGTTGATGTATCAGTAACGAAGTGCCTTTTATTTTGTCTTGTTTCTTTTTTATACATTGATTCCAAGGTTACATATAAACACAGTCTGCTCTGACGTTGAATTATGACTAACTGAAGTGTTGTCAATACTGTAAGTACAGTACTTATGATCGGGATTCGGCCCAAAGAGGAAGAAAATAATGACAAAAACCTTGTAATCATAATGTAATGTCCTTTACGTTTCGGTCACACCGTGACCATCATCAGAGGGTTGAAAGCATTGCCTTCAAAGATTGCTTTGATTTTAACTTTATCAGAGCCAATTAATTTTAATCAATTTTGAAAAGTTAAAAAAGAAACATCCTCCAAAATCAAAATTTGCGCTCGCATTTAACGTTTTATACCGTAGTGAACAATGTTGGATAGGTGTCTGTCCATGCGCCTGCTAACCGTTGTAATAATAAATTGTAATGCTACCAGATTATACAGTCCAATTTTGATGAAAAATTCAGGGATGATTTTCTATGAATGTTATTGCTACCCGATCAAAGGTAGCCTTTGTTCATGAGCAAACGAATAATCCTCGTAACACGTAGTAACTTCACCAGTTTTTGCCCTATGTTATGGGATGGCCGGTGGATTTTGATGTTTTACTATATAAATATTTAGAAGGTTCTGTAGTTTTCATTAATTCTATGGATTTTGAATTAATTTAGATTTAATTTTATTTCCTGTCTGCATTTTATATTGTTTTTCTTTCAATGATGTAACTGAGCCAGTTGAGTTGTTTTGTTTTTAGTTTGTAGAGAATTATTTATATTTGTTGGTATACTATTTGCCTGTAATCCGCAATGGGAGCAGGCTGAATAAACGCCCCATCATAAGGGTTACTTCTGATGAGAGGGAAGGGGGGAAAAACACATTTCAATGGATCAAATTTCTGCTCCTTATCCATCCTGAGAATTCCTAGGTAGACGCTTTGTCACGTAAGTATATAAACTAACTTATTGAAAACCACCTTGAAAACCGACGCATCCAAGCCGCGCAGATGGTGAATTGGCGGGTACAACATATTGTGTTTATCGCTCTCCAAAGAGAGCGATTTAAAGGCACCCAGTCTGGGGAGCAGTTCTGCAGGGCTTTCTAACCACATTTTTATTGTAAGGACATTTTATGTTTTATTTTATTAATTTTTTTTTTCAATTTACTGTTTACTTTTGTTCTTAAGGTCGGATATCTTCTAGATTGACACTTATGTACAATTTATTTATTATACATAGGTCGTAAAGTGTTCACGGTATGAAGTAAAGGGGGGGATTCTATTTTCGAGTCAATATGTTGCAAAAAGAATAGTTATCTATTAATTTATAATAATTTAAGATTTATCTAATTGTTATCTACAACGGTAAATACCTACAGGCATCATTCAGCAATGAGTGTAACCCACGTATTCATTTTATATTTTTAAATGAAAATAGATTTCATTTCAAGAAAGTTAACACCTATCCTGCGATGAGGGGTTTTCATTCTATGACTTTTCAAAGTTCCCTACAATGGTGACGTTACAATGGGCAGGGGAGTTACGCCCAGGCGGGAGGGGTATTTTGTCGTCACCAGTGCGCGAAACTGAAAAACCGTAGAAAGGAAACTACTCATCGCAGGGCAGCGCGGTTGATATCAATCTTCTTAGGATGGAATTTTCTTCCAGTTAAAAATGTATCATATTAAAATAGGTACCTACCTATTTCGTACCTGTATCACTTATTCTCGGAAAAGTAAAGATGTTCTGCTATATTTTACGTATCTGCGTTATTTTCAATCCAATATATTATATATATATGTAAATAAATATATACTCGGCCCTTCGGGCCTCGCAAGGGGCTCCGCCCCTTGACCCCGCCAGGGGAGCTTCGCCCCCCTGGACCCCCCTAATCTATACTCGGCGCTTCGCGCCTCGCCGGATCTTTTCTCTTTTCTACTGTGTAGAAAACGAGGATAATTTGCTATGCAATTCGTCTCACGGAAAAAAAAAAAAAAAAAAAAAAAAAAAAAAAAAAAAATCAAGTCTGGCTGGGATTTGAACCCACAACCTTCGTCTCACGAGAAAAAAAAAAAAAAAAAAATTTCAAGTCTGGCTGGGATTCGAACCCAAAACCTTCGTCTCACGAGAAAAAAAAAATTTTTTTTTCAAGCCTGGCTGGGATTCGAACCTCGCGGGTTCGTGTAGCGGGACAACAAAAAATTATTGGGGGTCGGCCTAATAATTGCATAGCAATATATATATATACATATATACATATATATATATATATATATATATATATATATATACAAACTGCTATCACTATGGCACCATTTCAAATTTCGTGTTTGTTGCACCCACCAGATCCGACCGTGTATATCGGTGGCTTGTCATGTATAGTGGTTCTTTTTTCCACTATTGTTAATGAATCATCATCCATCTTCCAATAGTAATGCTTTTAAATCTCTGTATAAAGTGCATCATTGTGGCACCTTTTCATTTTAGCGCCTTGTAGAACCCGGGTGTCACAAGACAGCAATATCTCATCAGAAGTATTTCCAGAGTATCCGGGCGCCACAATACTTGATGATTCACAGGCTGGAGGAAAATGAGTCCTTAGCTGACTAAAAAAATGTGCTGCCAACCTTTTTGATTGTTATTTTTATTTTCCTGCCTTTAAATCCATAATGTCTGAAAGATTTCTCCAAAATTTTTAAAATTTCGCACACAGATCCTTTGGGCTCAACGTTAGGAACCACATTTCGTGCTTCATGGATAGTAGTGTTTTGTCTTTGAGTCAATTTTGATTATCAAACGCTGCAAATTATTACACAAAGATTTAATGTTTCTATATTATATAACCCTTCAATGTAAATCACTCATCTCTGTTTATTAAACGTAGCCTGTGGTACATAGGTACCTAAACTGGGCGTTTCGCGCCTTCGTACCTTGTAGTTGTAGCCAAGATGCCTCAAAAAGAGCTCTATTTATATTTCAGCACGGTAGATCGATTAGGAAAAAAATTAGCCACAAGGGTCCTTCAGCTGATCAGTGTGTGTCCATTCCTTTTAATTGACTTCTAGATGTCCCAAAGTCGGTAGGATGACTTCGTCATAAATATAACTTAGTGAACACCAAGCCGAGAATTCAGTCCCAACTAGACCTCAAATCTCATTTTTAGGACGTCCCACAGTTAGACTTGGGCGTCTTTATCCGATTAATCTAGGGTGAAGGAGGACAACACTCAACGAAAAAATAAATAAATAAAATAAATAACCACGTACTAGGTTGGAGGGACCAGTGTTTGACATGGACCCAGTGATTGACATCTCACCAAAAAGTTTAAATAATAAGGTATAGAAGTGTTTTACGGGCTTGATCCTTTTTAATTTTGGGACAAAATACCTTCTCCGTGAAGTATTAAGGCGGAAAATGGTTTCAAGTGTATTTGTGAAATTTGGAGAAGTCTACCCAACAGAACCTCGTGTTATCATTTCTTTATTGCAGTTTCTTGTGATTTAGCTAAGGAAGTAAGTGTTTTATTTTGTTTCACCATGCCTTCCACATTTTCAAATTCGATTGTTCCCATGGTTTTTCTCAATCAGTTTTTTGTGTAGATTGCATTTATGCTATCATTTTTTGGAAATAATCAAATATAACCTGTTGAAATGCAAATGTCAATTACTAGTCCCCAAACTGATACTACCCTCAGTGATTGACAGTGCTGTCAATTACTGATCCTTTTCCAATTTTCCCTCTCCTAATTTTTTTTTTACATTCTAATTGGAGGTTAAATCATAATAAAGTAGTTCCTAATCAAATTTTGACGAAAATCAAATGCTGGACCAGTGTATGACATGGTTGAAAGTGATGTCAAACACTGGTTCAATAAATTGTCAATCACTGAGTCGGGAAGGGATTCAGTCTTTCACAGCTACCAGCACTAGTGTTTGACACGTTCTCATAATTTCTTAGTTACCTAAGATGCTTTTTGGCTAAAATCAACTTCTATAATATACAGGTTTAAATACTTAATATGGCTCCCTCTAGAAGAAAGGTAAAAAAAATAATAAAAAATAACAAAGCAAAAGAACGGCTTGAAAATGAAATGAAAATGTGTGGCAGAAATGAAGCGGTGATATGATGAAATCCAAGATGTGGATAAACCGTTCGCGTAAACTTATTACAGTAATCATAGTTCACCTAATGAATCCAAGACCTAATTGAAAATAGAGAAATAATTAAAATCAACGCGGAAAATAACTACAAAGGTTCAGAATTGAATCCATACAGGCAATTAGAGTAGGGGGTTGCACCGCTGTTACAACGAACTCACGGGCTCATGAAATTGCATCCTTCGTATCAGTGATAATCATAAGATCAATCAGTTCTTGAATCAGTTGAAATATTAGATACAGATTTGATGACCACTCAAGTCATTGTAGATAGTGACATGAGATGTGAAAAAGAAATCCTACTCGGGAGGCTATGCTTTCGGTATGGTGCCTCTATTTCGCAACAACGATCTGGGAGGGCTTGTGGTATATGCGAGAAGCAATTTCATCATTCCTGTTTGGGACTTAGAGAAGCCGAGCATAAGGAGTAAAATCTAACTGCGTGTGACGAGTGTAGTTCCCTAGCTAATTCGATGGAACTTCATTTTTAGTGAATCTCTGTTCATTGTTCAAACACTTCAGCTCAATGTTACATAGATTCCAGTCATTCTTGTTTATTTTATTGATCTCCAATTATTCTTGTCAGCAGCTATTTTTACTTGTTCGAAAGAACCTCAGACGGTTCCGATTTAGGAGAAGTTGAAGACTGATTTTAAATGTATAGTTAAACATGGATTTCTATTCGTTCTTTTCATTTGTTATTTATAGTTAATATTTATATAAAATTCAATTATATTTGTACAAAACTGAGTTAAAATGCTCAATTTATTTATAAAATGTTTAAATAAACGTTTTGTTAATACACGGAATGATTTATTGCAGAAGAATTGATATGTCAATCATAGGGTGTCAATCACAGGTGCAACCAAAAATTTGGCTGTCAACCACTGGGTCAAAAAATTGATTTCGAAAAAAATAATTTGTGATGCTTTATGACTTGAATTAGTGATTTTTCCTATTCTGAGCAGTTTGAGGACATCCTGATGCAGCAATAGATGTAAGTCTCAAGTTTGAACAAAAGAAAAAACATAACTTAATAGCTTGTAAAAGTCGAAATTTCTCTTAAGGTGTCTAACACGGGGGGTGTTAGACCCCTCCACCCTAATCCGTTTTAGACCATTCTGAATCCGAATCCGCAAAAAAAACCATGGGTGTATGTCTGTGTATGTGATTCCTTTCTTGTTGGTCACAGACAACTTTCCAATTGTACATTAATTCGCCAGAGTTCCGAAATTTGCTGAGGAAGGGGACAAGTTGGGGGATTATATCCACAAAAACCCCGATTTTCAACATTTTGGTGCCTATTAAGCCTTACTCATTGCATCCATGCTTTGAAATTCTGGGAATATAATTAATATACCTCTGCATTCGCGTAAACTGTCCTTAGTGCCACCGTGGCCACAAAGCAGTGGTGTCATCATGGTGCCAGGACACGAGAAAGCTCGTCATAGCGTAAGTTTTTGGGTGCTTCCCCTTGAATACAGATTTTATCTTCGGACTACCTAGAAAACCAACAGATACAAGTGTAACGACACCATGTATCACCGCTGTGGTGCCATGTGCGTGTGGGGGGGTTTGACTCGAATTCGCGTGTTGGGTGTCGTAGATCATGGATTTTAAAATGCTTTTGAAATTCAGGGCTCTTAACCAAATGTTGAGTAATGCATGCATTCTTCTCTGTTAAGCTGTCTCTGTTACAAAGGGAGGCAAGACAGAGTGAGTGAGATAGTTGAAAGTGATCTATTCACAACGTCATGGGACGTCCCTTGGAATTCATGCATTACTTAACAATGTGCTTGCTCCCATTCATCGAAGGTTCATTATTGCTCCCATTAAAAAGGTTCATTATTGAAAATAATAAACGAAAATTAAGAAATTGAAGTTTGATTTCAACGGGACTAAATGAACTTGATCAACATTTTGGACCTTGAATATGGAAAACTTTGCCAGAAATTTGAAGCCCTTTTGAACCCGTATCTTGCAAGCCATATACATACTTATACATGTCAAAGAGGGGAAAAATGGTCAATAAACAAAACGTTCTTATACTTTTCAGAAAATGTATTTTTCAAAAAATGTTTGGCTGTTTTTTAGCATTAGGTATTTACAAGATGAACCAGTAAAAACTGGAACCACCAGAGTCAATGTTTAAATTTAGTTTTTTTTAGTGTAAACGTTTTGAATAGGTATAAACTTTGATCTTTTCCCAAGATTTATTTTTCAACAAATCGGAATTTTGAGAAACTAACATTTCACACTCCCCTCTTTTCGGAGGCCTTTTGTTTTTAATGTGATTCGCAAAATAGGAGACTACGAGTTTTTTTTTTACTCTCGGTCCACTTTACGAGAATTCGAAAGAGAAAAACTCTTTTGTTGTTGGAGCAAGAGCAGAAGACTTTGTTGCCTTTGGGTTTTGTACAACCTCGAAAAGTCCGTCTTTGAGTCCAACAGGTTCCTCTTCATCTTCATGATAGATTTCGTCCTGGGTTTCTGTGAGGAGGTCCTCCTCCAAGTCAAGATTGATTTCCTGTAAACAATAAAATCTAGGATATTTGCTCACATTATGGTTAAAATTGGCATAATCAAAAAGTCCAGTCATGCACCATGACCCCATGAGCAAATTTTTGAAGAAATCTTCGACATTTCAGTCGCTATTGATCGTGTAGAGAAATTTACAACTAGCGAACAGCATTATGTCGATTTTTGACTGATTTTTCAACTTGAACATTTTTGAAAACTTGATACATATTCTTATAGAAAATTTTACGCTGATTCCGAATATACCACATGTTAGTATGCTGAACAAATTATTTCGCACAACAAATCACAAAAAACAGGCTATTTTGACATTTTTGACTACATTTTTGAAAATTTCAACCCGAAGATGTAATCCGATCATGCTGGCCAACGAACTTGAACTTTAGTTTTGTGTCCTTAACATTTTAAAATTTGTTTGAAGTTTCTAGCACAATTCTACGGACAGTTATCGTCTGGAATGACACATACATATATACATACATAAATACATACATTAAAAAATGCGTTAAACTTCAGAATATGATTCAGAATAGCCTGAAACGGATTTCTGCATAAAATTTTTTCAAAAATTCACATTCTAAAAATTTTGAGGCGAGAACAATAGCTTAATTTTCTTCAAAAATTCGCTAAAAACTATTTTCCAACCTTTGAACTGAGCAGCTTGTCCCGACTCCATCATTAGCAGCACCTTACTGACTTTGGCAGTTAGGAAAACGTCGTCGGGTAGTCGGTATTCGTTTCTGTGGATGTTTCCAGTGTGCCCCATAAACAAAGCTAACTGTTCGACGTCTTGGTCAGACATGGATAGAACTTGGCAAACGGTAGCGAGAAACATATTGGTAAGTAATGCTTGCATTACAGGGACGTCCCTATGTCCGGTTTTTATATGATGAAACTCATAAACGCCTCTAATTCATCTCCTTTCATAATGAAATTTGAAACTGAAATGAGTCCCACAACCAGACCAAGTTATTAATTGAACGAAAAAAGAATCACGAAAATCGGTTGAAAATTTTGGCTTGGGCAGCGCTTGGATAGATCGGCTATTACCCCCTCCAGCACCCCTCCCGACAGCAAACTCAAAATCCCCGAGGTCTGTTGCACAACTTGACTAGAGTTGGGGCCGAACATTATATACAGATGAAAATGGTGAGGATACAACGATTTAAAACTATAACCCCCTCCAGTCACCCCATTCTATAATACAATTTAAATGTTCTAAAATATTTTTAAAAAGTAGAACAAATTTTTAATCGAATAAAAAATAAGCATGCGAATTGGCCGAGAATTCTAATAGGTATGAGTAGCGCTTGATAGCCATTACCCCCACCATCCCCCCTCCCGACAGAAAATTATAATTTCTGAGGTTTTTGCACACCTACACTAAAATTGGGGTCGAACAAAAAAATTTATAAAACTCAATAGAATCAGATGATAATAGTGAAGATGAAACGATTTATCACTAAATATTACCCTCATTCATAATGAAAATTGAAAGTTCTGAAATCTCAACTGAACAAAAAAATAATTACATGAACCGGTCGAGAATTCTCGCTTGGTCAGCTATTGAATGGATTCCCCCTCCATCACCCCTCCCAACAGCAAATTCAAAATCCCCGAGGTCTGCTACACAATTTAACTAAAATTGGGATCGAAAAGAATAAGAATCACGAAAATCGGTTGAGAATTATGACCTGAGTAGCGTCGACAATATTTGTCAACAAAACACGTTTTTTTGGCATTACCCTCTCCAATTCCTCCCATCTGTCATGAAATTCGACATTTCCGAGGTTTTTTCACACGAGGGAAAAATTGGGATTGAACAAAAAATGAATCACGAAAATCGGTTAAGAATTGCAGGCTGGGTACCGTAGGCAACATTTGTCACGCGCACGCACACACACACACACACACTCACTCTCTCTCTCACTCACACACACACACACACACACATACTCTCTCTCTCTCTCTCTACACACACACACATACACACACGCAAACACAGACGTACACATATAGTTTTTTCACGGGTTCTGTTTTAGAATAGTCTGAAACGGATTTGAATTTAGTTATTTTTTTCTCATGTTTTGGATCAATTCTAATAGACGTCCCTCTATTGACGAAGCCTTGCTTCTGAGGGACGTCCTAAAAATACTGCCTACTTACCATCACAAGTTGAGTAGCCCACTAGTCTCGGTCCTGTCATTATCACTGGAGGCGCCAACTTTGTAGGCCCAACCTCGTTGGTTTCCGCGCTTATTGTGAAGCAGTAAACTGATCGAAACCGAAATAGGTATTATGGAGAACATTTTGGCATTATGCGGTCATTTAGGTACCTACCGAGCTAATTGATTGATATTTACTTACCACTGTTCTTCAGGGTTAGAAACTTTTCCACTTCTTCACTTCGTAGTCCCTTTGTTGATTCATGAAAGGGTAGTTACGATTCCGGTCGTTCATGACAACCAATTTTGCGTGTGTTTGGTGGTAGTGTTCGATGTTCATTTCCTGAAAAAAATTTATACGAACTGCTATCATCTTGTACGAAGAAAATGCTCTTCAACTTGAATAATTGTGTAGGAACAATATTGTCACCCACTTGATTCCCGAAACCTCATAGAAAAACCCCGAAAATTCATGATTTTGCAGCGCCCTTTCCAACATTGTGGGGCTCACTCTTTGGAGCCCTCCCTATCAATTTAGCGATCAAAATAATATTGAACGTTGGTATGAATTTTCAGATTATAGGAGCCTTGACAACGAAAATCTTATTAGGTAAACACACAACATCAACAGGTTTAAAATGAAACTTACCTTGGGACAACGCATTATGTCGCAAATTTTGGATGAACGCAGCTCGCCTACACGGCCGCCCCATTTCAGATATTGAGATTAAACAAATAAACTAAAAACTTTCACAAACACCGAACTGGCTTTACAAAAACACAATTGAAAGATAGGTAGGTTTGCTTAAGCAGTCAAAGAACAAGTGGTGAGGGGAGCGCTTGGTGAGGGAAGCGCGTGCGGAGGGGAGCGCGTGCGGAGGGGAGCTGAACAGGCCGAGCGGCTCTCTTCCAACGAAAAATATACAAGTCCAGGACGCCAGCGCTGCGGACGGATTTCGCGCGAACTACACCCAATATACACTTTTAAAATCGAGGTAATGTGGCACCCACCAATTTGCTATTTTCCACTCCTAAGGGCTCTCTACAACATTTCTACATAGGAAACATTGTGGCACCCGTATATGGGTGCCATATATATTTTAAATACGTGATTTTTGGGTTTTTAGATC